>CANYBF012770688.1:0-11521 GCA_948192965.1 Dalechampia spathulata | reverse complement strand
ATTCCGTCGCTATTCCGTAGCTAAATAGCTACGGAATAGAGACGGAAAATTCCGTCGCTATTGCGTAGCTAAATAGAGACGGCATATTCCGTCGCTAATCCGTAGCTATTTAGCTACGGAATAGCGACGGAATTGTTTCCGTCGCTAAGCCGTCGCTAATCCGTCGCGGTTAATTTAACGTCAAATGGTTTAGCGACGAAATTTTGCCGTCGCTAAATCCGTCGCTATATGATATAGCGACGGCAAATACCCTTTTAGCGACGGCAAATTGCCGTCGCTATCTCCCACATTTTTTGTTGTGTATATTGGGAAAAAAATGAAGTATAAAAGATAAGTTTGGATGGATAGTCCAAAAATAAAAACTATATCCTTAAATAATTGTAAAGGTTGTCATCCACATGCTCAAAGTGTAATTAATTTCCTCCAAATACATTATCTTCTATTTAATGTGGTTTAATATAATATAATGTAAATAAAAAAAGTTTATATATGATTAATAAAATGAAAAATGAATGGATAACAGAATTTATTAATTTTTAGTATATCTTTTTTTTACAATTAATGCATATTTATAATATTATAAAAATGTAAAAATTACAAACCATGAAATTAGCATTACAGCATAGGCATTAATTAATTAATTAATTAATTAACAATTATGTTGTTTATAGCATAATTTCTTTTATTGTATGGAAAAAGCCTCTTGTTTAGGAGAAATTCTTGTATGATCCGGATTCACCACGTAGGATTATAGACCCATTAAATATGAGGCATTCATTAGTTGTCATTTGATTATGTGTAATTATTATTAATTATTACTATGTAAATGACAACGAATGCTTTACATTTAACAAAAATTGAAACGTGTAAATATATTATTCATGGATCCATCATCCTAAGTGGTGAACCCGGATCACCCAACAATTTTTCCTTGTTTAGAACGTAATATTATACAACATCTAGTGCATTGAACACATACCAAATCAGTTTCTAGGCAAAAGGAAACTCATAAAACAACTTTCCTTTCAAAATTCAGCAAAAATTAATGCTTCCATATATTCTTAACGTATGGTTTCTGAAGAAGGCCGTATGGTTTCTGAAGAAGGCAATATCTTTAATACTTAATCATCATCAACACACCATAAATGTGTTCACAGATTCATCCCTGACTTATTCCACAAATGGATTCCTCATTCACTGTTCTACGCGCATTCTCTGCTTCCCTAACTCTGGCAGTGATCCTCACCCAAGTTCCCTTAGGATATGCCAACCCTGAAGTAGACGCTTTAACGGCCTTCAGGAATAACCTCTCCGACCCTGATAAGGTTCTTGCAAATTGGGATCCCACCTTTCTCAGTGCCTGCCTTTTTGACCATACCAGCTGCAATTATATCGGTCAAGTTACTCTACTGTATATATATTCCCTTCCGTCTTCTTTTTCTCTATATAAATCTGTATTACATTTCCAAACACATTTCAACATCTTTTCCTTTTCTTCTCTTTTGCACCAGATACTTGCCGAAAAAAAGACTATCTGGGCATCTAGTACCTGACCTTGGCAACCTAGAAGCCTTGGAATATCTGTATATTTTCATCTTCCCCATGACTTTCATATTTCATTTCAAAATTTAGTTTTGTTCGTCTTCAATTCTTAATCGACTACCAACAATTGATGCAGGGAATTGTATGGAAATAAAATTGATGGAAGTATACCTGCGGAGCTTGGAAACTTGAAGAGCCTGCTCAGCCTGGATTTGTACGACAACAATCTTTCAGGAACCATTCCTCCTTCCTTGGGGAAACTGACTTCGCTGACTTCTTTGTGAGTTGACTTGTTTTCTTTATTTATATTATCTCAAGCTGCTGGCCTAATAATTGATTCTGGTTTTCTGTTACTATTTGCACAAGGCGACTTAACAATAACCGATTAAACGGAAGCATTCCTAAGGAGCTTGCCAACATATCAAGCCTCAGGGTCCTGTATGCTACCAACTCTCCTATTCCATCACTATATAAAAATAACTAATTGGAACGTAGATTATGTTTTGCTTAATTTCGTTGGTTTTGATTTTGGTCTAGTGATCTCTCGAACAACGATCTGTGCGGGCCGATTCCACCAGGACTTGGTCGCAATTCAACTGTCAAGTAACATGGGCTTTCCCTGATATTATTTCCATGCAAATTTTGCTTTTCGGCCATTTTGTTTTCTAAGTTGTAAGCTGAGGTTGTTCTGAATTGGTACAGGCTGAAAAATAATCCTCAACTTGGAAAACCATGCCCATGAAGGCAAGAGAGACGGCCCCAGATTTATGTATTAATAATTACAGTAATTTATCAAGCTAGTCTTGTATATTAGAGATATCTTGTTTCTCTGATCTACAAAGCTTGATAAACCTTTTAGTGACGTTTCTTTTGATATTCACATGAATGCAAGGCTTGAATAAAGTCAATAATTTACTGTAAGAGTGACTTTCCGAGTAATTGTCATCACCCATAAATTGCGTAAATCCTATGTATACAGGTTCCGTCCCAAGCTGTTTCAAAGTGCGGGCAGAAGTACTGACCCTACAATCAAAAAACAAAAAACCGGAAAACAAAAGCATTTGTCTACATTGCTCCACAAAGTTTTGCAAGAAAATTAATTGGAAAAGTGAAGTAATGCTAGAAATCAGAATCCCATCTCAAGCGCAGCTCCACCATAAAAACATGCATTTTCTTGTTTCTGTTTCCCACTTGATTCCATACATAAAAAGGTCAAATCATAATGCTTGTTACTTAAAAAGGTTTATCTCTTGGGATGATGCCAAAAAGGGAAAGATAACTGTTTGAAACCATAATGAGACAAGCACAAAGACAAGCATACATATGTAAAATCAAATCCACATATGGATGGTTGAAGCTACTTCCATTATGCATATCAGCTTTGTGATCATCTTTGCAATGTGCCGCCAAGTAATGAATATCACCAATAACGGTGCATTCTGATCCGGCATACGGGCAATTATATACCCTATAGACTCATCGCAATTCATGTTTTAGCTTCTTTGTGGTAGGGGTATACCCTTCACAGCCGAAACTCTGATATTTAAAGGTTCAAGATGTGCAGCAACTTTCTCTAATGCGAGACATCTGATATGGTCGATCGAGTTCATGCCTGTAGGTGGGGCATCTATTGTGAACTCTGGGTTTGCATCCGGAACATAATGTATCACCATATGGGCGCTATAACAAGAAGCGCAAACAATGAAGAAAGGAGCTGCATGGAATTTGTAAGATTGACAAAGGATGCAAGTGTGCGTATGTACGGTGTGGCTGCAAAGTACACATGTGAATATAAGATGAAGATTTGAAGACTTCACTAAGTTTGAGTTGCATGGTAAGCTTAGAGACAAGAGAAGCCACGACAATGATCTCAGTTTTAATATAAATTTGTAAAATTATGTTAATGAATTTAATTTTTTTTAGTTTGTATGATTATGGATTAAAAATTCTTTTTATTTTCCCCTCTTTTGTTACTTTTGCTTTTTCCTACTTCTTCTTCATCTCCTGCGCTGCTTATTATTTTTCTTCTCCCCTTTCTCGGCGGATCCCTCCGAAAAGCTTCGTTCAACGCGAGCCTCGTTCGTGCTGGTACCCTTATATCTCCCGCTTAATTACAGCTACGCTTGTTTAATCTATAACCATGGCATCTTCTTGTGAATATGATTTGTGTTCCCAACGGTAGGGAGTTCATGTCAAATAGGTACGTAGTGTGTGCAGGAATTGGGTTGAATATCGTAAATTATCTTTATTGGATCAATTATTGTAATGTGGTCAATCAGAGCACACTCTTGATTTTGGATTCATCTTAAAGTATTGGTTTTTTACAAAATTACCCTCAACTTTTCGAAATTTTCAAACACATGGAAATATGTGTTTTTTACACTGAAAATATATTAAATTTTAAATTATAAATTTTTGAATATTAATTTTAAAAAGTATATTTTTCTCTATTTTAAATCATTATTTATACAAAATATATATGTATTGTATATCAGAAAATAATAAATTAAAAATTAAAAAATTTGTTGAAGTATTTTTTTTAATTAAAGAAAAAATTGATATTTTCATAGTTATCCATCTGACATAAAACGGAATTAATTCCATCCAAATATATGATCTTATTATATTTTAGAAATTAATCAAATTATTGCTGTGATCTTCCAAATTTAATTATCCAAATCAAATCCAATAAATGAAAGATTATAATGGGAAATTTCTATATACGTTTTTATGATTAATTCTATATTTTAAATATTTTTTTCTGAATTTATATTTAACTTCTATCATTATCACCAAGCAATCAATTAAATTCTGATTATAAATAATTTTGATATTTTATATCAAGATTAATAAATTTATATTAATGTGAATATAAAAAGAAAGTTTATAAATTATAAATCATATTGATATTGATATATGACTAATAAATGTAAATCCGATTCCGTATATTCTTCTCTATGCTTTCTCAAGAAGGCAATCTCTTTAATACTAAATCATCATCAACACACTTTCTTCTCTATATATATGTTTACAGATTCATCCCTACCTTACTCCACAAATGGCTTCCTCATTCACTCGTCTCTGCGCATTCTCTGCTTCTCTATCTCTTGCTCTAATCCTCACCCATGTTCCCTTAGCTTCTTCTTCTAACCCTGAAGTAGACGCTTTAATCGCCCTCAAGAGTAGCCTCTCCGACCCTGATAATGTTCTTGCAAGTTGGTTTCCCGGTGCCGTCCTTCCCGTCGTTTTTGAGCATATCAGTTTCAATTATGTTGGTGAAGTTACTCAAATGTATGTATGTTTCCTGCTCTCTTCTTTTTCTCTATATAAATCTGTTTTACATTTCCAAACCCATCACACCATCTTATCCTTTTCTTCTCTTTTTCAACAGAGACTTGTCGCAAAAAAGACTATCTGGGCATCTAGTACCTGACCTTGCCAAACTAGGACGCTTGGAACATCTGTATGTTTTCATATTTCATATCAATATTTAGTTTTATTCGTCCTCAATTCTTAATCAACTACCAACAATTGATGCAGGTTTTTTAACGAAAATAAAATTAATGGAAGTATACCTGCGGAGTTTGGAAACTTGGACAGACTGCAGAGCCTGGAATTCTACGACAACAATCTTTCAGGAACCATTCCTCCTTCCTTGGGGAAACTGACTTCCCTAACTTCTTTGTGAGTTGGTTTGTTTTCTTTATTTTTAAATTATCTCACACTGCTGGCCTAATAATTGATTCTGGGTTACTGTTTCTGTTTGCACAAGGCGACTTGGCAAAAACCGATTAACCGGAACCATTCCTAAAGAGCTTGCAAACCTATCAAGCCTCAAGCATCTGTATGCTACCTACCCTCCAATTCCATCACTATATAAAAATAACTAATTGAAAAGTTTGTTATGTTTTGCTTAATTTCGTTGGTTTTGTTTTTGGTCTAGTGATCTCTCGAACAACGATCTATGCGGGCCGATTCCACCTGGACTTGGTCGCAATTCAACTGTCAAGTAACATGAGCTTTCCCTGATATTTCCATGCAACTTTTGTTTTTCGGCCATTTTGTTTTCTAATGTGTAAGCTGATGTTGTTTTCAACTGTTACAGGCTGGAAAATAATCCTCGACTTGGAAAACCATGCCCATGAAGACAAGGGAGACCGCGCCAGATTTATGTATTAATAATGACAGTAATTTATCAAGCTAGTCTTGTATATTAGATGTATCACTGTTTCTCTGGTATACAAAGCTTGATAAACATTTTAGGGACGTTTCTTTTGATATTCACATGAATGGAAAGCTTGAAATAATGTCAATAATCTATTTTATGAGTGATTTTCCGAGTCATTGTCGTCACCCATAAATTGCATGAATCCAATGTATAGGACAGAAGTACTGACCGAATCAGCTAAAAACCTACAATCAAAAAACACAAAAGCGGAAAAAAAAAGCATTTGTTAAATTGCTCCACAAAGGGTTTTGCAAGAAAATGAATTGGAAAGGTGAAGACATGATAGAAATCAGAATCCCATCTCAAACAATGGAGAAGACATGATAGAAATCAAGAAGCTGCATGGAATTGATAAGATTGTCATAGGATGCAAGTGTGCATATGTACGGTGTGGCTGCAAAATACACGTGTCAATATAAGATAAAGATTTGAAGACTTCAAGAAGTCACTTGCATGCTAAGCTTAGAGACAAGAGAAGCCACGACAATGATCAAAGCGTATTGCTGGTTGGGCTTTTTAGTTAACCCTCACTTTTAATACAAATTTTTAAAATTCTGTTTTGATTTTTATTATTTTGGATTAAAAATTATCCTTTTTCCTGTCTTGTTACTAATTTTTTCCTCTGCTGCTTCTTTTCTTCCTCTATCTCCTGCTGCTGCTTCTTTTCTTCTTCTTAAATCTCATATAGAATACAAGAATTAAAAGCCGAGAAGTTAGAGGGTGCATCTCTCTGTATTTTGGGGATAATCTCTTTGTTGAGATTGTTTTGGAGGGGTTTTCCCCTAATTTGTCTTTGTTCACAGTTGAGAATGGCATCGAGCTCTAAAGGAAACAGTGATTATGTCACAAGGGGTGTGTCAATTGAAGAAGATAGTGACAAAGCAACATTGATAACCGGATCTTCACCATTGATACAATATTAAAGAACCATTTTACACTTTGTTTGAAAATAAACAAAATATACGTAACCTGTCAAAACACTTCAATTTGAAGGGTTAAAAAAGGAGGGTTTATAAATGTTGATCAAACCTCCAAAACCCTTATGAACCTTCCTCCCAAACAAGATTACAACTCTTCACCATCCTTCATCCAAACAAATGCATTAGAGTGGAGTAATGTAATGCAGAAAAAGGTGTTTGCGGAAGTAAATAACCCCTTATCAGAAAGCTTATGGGTCTGCTTTTAGTACGAGAGAGTCCCGATATTTTGTTACAAATTAAAGGCTTGAATGCATTCTCCGCCTCCTAAAATATTCGATAGTGAGGGCACCTTGATTGATCCCGCATCAAAACACAAACTAAAGCCTAAACTTCTCTTAAGCGTGTAGGTATTTGCTTTGCGACTCCAAGGAATATAATCGTCCATTGATGACTTGTGAGTCGAGGAAAATTTATTCTATAATGCAAAAGCATTATCAAACAATCAAAAACATACCTGTTTTATTGTTTGTGGATGAAGCCATAGTTGAATTCACGTTAGCTGTCATCACTCTATATTTTCTTTGTTCTTATTGTTATGCCTCTCGTGTATCTTAGAATTCAGGAGGAAGACACGTACTTTTATCAACTGAATAAAGAGACGGACATTGCCTATTTATCACTTTAATGTCTCCATCAAGCCCACTACATGTTCCTTCATAATTCATATTTTACAGATACAATATCATGCTCACACACATAATAATACAGTTCACTGATTATATATTATCTCACATCTATATCTATATGTATATGTGTATATATATTTATGTATAAAGGAATGCGTATATGCTGTTATCAACAGTCATTTTTTATGAAAATAAATACAAAAAACCGTAATTTATGAGCGGTGATGTAATCTTGGAGTAATGAAATACGTAATCAATACGTAGACAATAGATTTGAGAAGTCAAACCTCTAACGGGGAATTATAATATTGTAAAAGCCCCCTCCCGTTAAACAAATTTGAAAACATACCGGTCAATGTTCACTGCTCTCAAACTAAACCTTCCTTGAATCATATATATATGTGTGTGTAATGTATTGGTGCATTCATTTCATCATCCAAATTAAACAAGAGATACAAAGGATTAAGTAGACATGGCAGCATCAAATGTGGTGATCAAAGTTGCAGCTCTTAGCGGATCCCTCCGAAAAGCTTCCTTCAACGCCGGCCTCATTCGTTCTGGTACCCTTATATCTCCCACTTAGTTACAACAACACTTGTTTAATCTTTAACCATGGCATGTTCCTTTTTTTTTTTTTTGTTTATGTTAAATAGCAATTGAGGTAAGCAAGGAGTCTGCGATTAATATGGAAATTGAGCAGGTGGACATTTCCCAGTTGCCAATGCTCAACACAGATCTTATTGTCAACAGGGCATATCCACCCGCCGTTGAAACTTTTCGCCAACAAATTCTGAAAGCTGATTGTTATCTTTTTGCTTCTACGGAGAACAATTACTCCATTGCTGGTATTCTCTCTTCTCCTTCATGAAGTTGGAATTTTTATGGTATTGGTTTGTAGTGTTACTGAATTTTGGAATTTGATGGTGGACAGCACCTCTGAAAAATGCAATGGATTGGGCGTCTCTAGCACCGAACTGTTGGGGAGATAAAGCAGCTGCAGTGGTGAGTGCTGGAGGAGGTTTCGGGGGCGGAAGATCACAGTATCATCTTCGACAGCTAGGAGTATACGTGGACATTCATTTCATAAACAAACCTGAATTGTTCGTGAATGCATTCCAGGCTCCAGCAAAGTTCGATTCGGACGGTAATTTGATAGATGGTGAAACGAGGGAGAAGGTGAAAGCGGTTGTTGTAGCACTCCGTGACTTCACTCTACGGCTCAAGAAGTAGGACGTGTTTCTAAATATGATTATTGAGTATTGTCTTCTGATTCGGTGTGTGTTTGATTGTTTTTCTGATTTCTGGTTCCTCCACAATTCATAAGCCATCAGTGGGATATTCTCACTGCTTCAACATATATTAGAAATTCTAAACATATTCATACTCATAATAACAGACAAATATTCGTTTATTATTATCACAATCCTGTCTACCCTTTACCATCAACTTAGATTTCTCCATTCAATACCCATTATATCAAACTAACACATTTATTATAATTTAAATAAAAAAATATATATATATTAACGCATGTTTGTAATTTCATAGAATGAATTAATTAAATTAATGAAATTACAGGCATTAATTATTAATTATGTAATTTACCAGATTGGATACAAAATCTTGTCTCTTTAATATTATATCAAATGAATCTCCACCAAAAAGGAATATCATACAAACTTTCCTTCCAAACACCCTCCAAAATTGCAGCTAATTTCATATATGACCCTCACTGATTGCACCATATAAGATTATAAATTTATTAATAATATTATCATACATATTGATTTTTATTAAATATTAAATATTTATCGATTATTATTTATATGCTAACAATCAATGATAACTATACATTAATCAATATAGTATCGATATATGTTTAACATTTAATAAAATGAATATATATCATCATATTATTAATGAGTTTATAATTTTGTATGATAAACTCAGATCATGAAAGCATTTTTACTTAATAAATACACCATTCATCTCAATACACCAATCACACTCAACAAATGGCTTCGTCATTCTCCACGCTATGCTCATTGTGTGCTTCTCTAACTCTGGCAGTAATCCTCACACAAGCTCCCTCAGGATATGCTAACTCTGAAGGAGATGCTTTAACCGCCCTAAAGAATAGCTTGTCCGACCCTAATAATGTTCTTGCAAGTTGGGATCCGTCCTTGGTCAATCCCTGCACTTGGTTTCATATCACCTGCAACGCGAATGATCAAGTTTCTCGACTGTATATATATCTCCTTCTCTCTTCTCTTTCTCTATATATATATATTACACTTGCAAACACATTACGGCATCTTATCCTTTTCTGTCTTTTTTTTTTTTTTTAACAGAGACTTGGGGAGAAACAGACTATCCGGGCATCTAGTACCTCAACTTGGCAACCTACAAAACTTGCAACATCTGTATATTTTCATCTCCCGCATGACTTTCATATTGCATATCAGAATTTAGTTTTATCCGTCTTCGATTCTTAATGCAGGGAAATGTATGGAAACATAATTGGTGGAAGTATACCTGCGCAGCTTGGAAACTTGAAGAGCCTGGTCACCCTGGATTTGTACGACAACAATCTTTCAGGATCCATTCCTCCTTCCTTGGGGAAACTGTCTTCCCTAACTGTTTTGTGAGTTGGCTTGTTTTGTTTTTTTAAATTATCTCACGCTGCTGGCCTAATAATTGATTCTGGGTTACTGTTTCTATTTTCCCAAGGCGACTTAACAATAACCGATTAACCGGACGCATTCCCAAGGAGCTTGCCAACCTATCAAGCCTCAGGATTCTGTATGCAACCATCCCTCCCTCCAATTCCATCACTATATAAAAATTACGAATTGGAAAGTAGATGATGTGTTGGTTGATTTTGTTGGTTTTTGTTTTTGGTCCAGTGATCTCTCGAGCAATGATTTGTGCGGGCCGATTCCACCTGGATTTGGTCGCATTTCAAGTGTCAAGTAACTTGGGCTTTCCCTGATATTTTCATGCAACTTTTGTTTGTGTGTCATTTTGCTTCTTAAGTTGTAAGCTGAGGTTGTTTTCGACTGTTACAGGCTGGGAAATAATCCTCTACTTGGAAAACCATGCCCATGAGGACAAGAGAGACGGCTATTTATTTATTGATAATGACAGTAATTTATCAGGCTAGTCTTATATATTAGATATATAATGTTTCTCTGGTATACAAAGCTTGATAAACTTTTTAGTGACGTTTCTGTCGATATTCACATGAATGCAAAGCTTGAAATAAAGTCAATAATTTCTTGTAAGAGTGATTTTCCGCGTCATTGTTGTCACCCATATATTGCATGAATCCTATGTATACAGGTGCCGTCCCAAGCTTGAATGCTTCAAACTGTGGGCAGAAGTACTGACCCTACAATCGAAAAACATAAAACCCGAAAACAAAAGCATTTGTCTACATTGCTCCACAAAGGGTTTTGCAAGAAAATTAATCGGAAAAGTGAAGTCATTCTAGGAATCAGATTCCCATCTCAAGCGCAGCTCCGCCATAAAAACATGCATTTTCTTGTTTCTGTCTCCCACTTGATTCCATACATGAAAAGGTCAAATCATAATGCTTGTTAGTTAAAAAGGTTTATGTGCAACAAAACATCTCTTGTGATGACGCCAAAAAGGGAAAGCTAACTGTTCGAAACCATAATGAGACAACCACAAAGTCAGCATCCATGTTGCATTCTCAACTTTATGTGGATTTGATTTTACATGTGGATGGTTGAAAGTACTTCCATTATGCATATCAGCTTTGTGATCGTCTTTCGAATGGGCAGCCAGCTAAAGAAATCACCAATAACCGTGCATTCTGATCCGGCATATGGGCAATTATATACACTATAGACTCATCGCGATTCATGTTTTAGCTTCTTGTGGTAGTGGTATACGCCTTTATAGCCGAAACTCTGATATTTACAAGTTCAAGAAGTGCAGCAACCTTCTCTAATGGAAGATATCCGATATTGCCGATCGAGTGTTGGTTTTAGTCAAAATTAATGGCTAACCCAAGAATCCCACATTGGAAATAAGGGATGTGTGGGGGGAATTTAAGGATTATAAATTGGAACCTCCCCCCTCCTTATTTTCCATCCCAAAACAAATCATTTCATTTGTTT
>CANYBF012770561.1:0-20849 GCA_948192965.1 Dalechampia spathulata | reverse complement strand
GATGAGCGGCTGTTTGTTTTTATTCGCATAACATAGGTTACATTTACAGTTGTATTTAATCATAACCCTAAACGGTATAATTACCAAAATACCCATACCGTACCGCGGAGGGTCCGCCCCCGCACCCCCAACCCACAACTCACGAAACTCCCAGTATATGAGCTATACCTAACAATAAACATGGCCAAATTTGACTTTAGTATAATCTATGATTTTATACATTTCATGACTTTCATCCTTAGTTTAGATTGCATATTTTATACTCAGTAGATTTCGTATATTTTATAATTAATACTTTATTTTAATTAATACTTTTCATATATTTTATAATTCAAGTTGAACAAGTTTTCGAATAATAAATTGCATCAATCTACAACACACTGCTGTTATATATACTCTTGTTTTTTTTTGTTTTTTTATGACTATAAAACTCTATATATTCTATTTAGATTTTATTTTTGTGATCTTATAATAAGTGAGTCCCTTAATTAGCGTTATATTATTATCCATCATTATTATTCTTTACTTTCAACTCCTTAAAAAACATTCATACCATTAAATTATAATATCATTCATTATTATTTTCTTAATTCGTTAATATACATCTTATTGTTCCATTTAATCAAAGATTTAACTATCCAAATAATTGACTAAATCAACACCGGATGACCTGTAATCATTTTCTCTTGAATATATTTTTAAATAATAGATTTAATAATAAATAAAATTAAAAATGAAAAAATATATATATAATTATCTAAATAATGTGACTTTCAAACTTAATTTCCAATCTAATGTGATTTTATAAATATTTACCAATCTAATGTGGGTCCTTTATATTTATACTTAAAATCAACAACCCACTACCTATTTCTCTTCAAACCACTATTTCTACTTTTCTACCAACTATTTCTATTTTGTATTTTTCTTTTTAATAGTTAAATACATATGAACACCACTTAACACTAAACAATATGAAAGATTAAAAGATTAAGAATTTTATTAAGAAAACTTTCACACTTAGAGAATTTTAGAAAGACTCATCTGAATATACATTTCTCCTCGAACTCAATGAGATGAGGAGTATTTATAATATAAAGCTAGTGTCTCTGGTACTATTTGCTAGCTCAAAAACCATCTACTACTTTTGAAATGGCCGACAGTGAGTAATGGCTCATTTCAGACGCTTTATAGACTCATGACCGGTAATGGTCCTTGGATTCCTTATTTTAATCATGAATCTACATAATGCACCACAGATGCACAAAGTAAAAGGAATCACAGCTGGTGTCTATCAAACCATTGTTCAACCAATACACTTACTCACATGCTATAAGCAGAAAATTAAAGTAATTATAATTACAATCAGACAACAATGAGGGCTATCTTTATCAGTATAGATAAGATTCTCTCTTATTGATCGAGCATCAAATTGCATGATTTTCATAGGAAAATGGTCTATTTTAGGTAAATAATTTGACTAAAACAATTGATTTGGTCTTGTTTTATATTTTTGCAGGTAAAAACAGTGAAAAAGTGTAAAGATGGATAAAAAGGCATTTTTACCTTGTTTTTGATCAGATGACGAAAATACAAGGCTTATGACCATAGCTTATGGGCACAAGAAGGCCAAAAACGTCTGGCACCTGATGATCGAGCTGTTTTAGTTTTGAAATTCAAAATTCAGATAGGGAATAGATTAAATTTCATGATTAGATGATAGGAATATTATCTTAGTTATTTTATATTTATTTTATTCCATTTTCTCATTTCTATAAATAGGAGATTTGTTCTTATTATAGGGGAGAGGAATTAATTAGAGAATTTGCAAATCAATTTAGTTGTTCTTTCATCTTTTATTTCCATTTATTATTTTCTTTATTTTTCTTTATGTTTTATTTTTGTGTTGTGCCTATGATGCTTGGCTAGGCATTTCTTAATTCCTAATCGGAAGCAACACAAAGTAATTCATTGAAGTTATATGAGATTTAAATGTTTTTAATTCTAATGGTAAATCATTATTCACCTTAATTTTATTTTTCATAGAACCATTATTATTTTCGGATATGTGTGAAAAGAGCTCATCCTATGTGTTCGGTTATAATATATTGCTATGCGAGTTGTGTTGATCCGGAATTGTCTCTCGACTTGCTAGAGTATCAATCAAAATATTATTTAGCTAAATTGAGGTTTAATTATTTTGTGAATTTTGGCGATCTGATTGGAACACGGTGGAGCTAGTTCTTAAGTGTTAACTTGAGTTGGGGTTTTCTAGTCCTTAATGCGGTTTCTGAAAGGTTAAGTGAGAGTTGGTTCCATAATGCCTATCCGGGAACTGGAACGAATGTAAAGAGCTGGTTCCTGGTCGTTTTACAAATAAGGAAAAATTAGTACGTGTCACACCCGGCCTATACCCAGGAGGACATGCTCCCGTGGCACGGACAGCAGCCCCCAGAAGAAGACTGATGCCTACACCACAAAGGATGCATCATGAAGACGTCATATGGGGACACGTCTCTAAGCTTAATGGTGGTGCGATAACAATAGCATGATGTTCTACAATACCCTGGATAAATTAGCATACATGCGACAGATACTGCAAAATGAAATCCTGTAACTTCTATAAATAAACGCTCATGTAGTGTAATACAAACAGTGCGTGCATACATAATGACCACCAAAAGCTATACAATTAAAGTACAACTACTGCCACACTAACTACACAGCCAAAAAGAAGCCGGAGTATGCCTCAGAAGTCCCGTACCAAGTCGAGATCTGTCTATCTCAGCTGATGACCTCTAATCCTTCTCTGCACGCTCACCCGAGGGCTTTGAACCTACGTTCATCAAATGACAAACGCTGAGATAAACTCAGTGGTGCTAGAAACATAGATACACAAGTATAAATCATAATCATCAATCACATGGCCACATCATCAGACTGGCATAATAAAGCATGCAATATGTATGTCGTTATGAATGCATTCTCCCTCATCTTTTACTCTCTTTTTCCCTCTGATTTTCCTGTCATTGTGCACATTTCCTTTCGCACACACTGGGTCTCGATAGGTATCGGTACTCATCTCCCGAAGGAAGCCATATAACTGTGGAGTGCTCAGCACTCAATCCCTACTGTAGGTCTCGAGACTCATCTCCCTTCTCGGGAGGTTACTTATCTAATAATTCTCAAAGGAATCCCATGATCATTGTTGACCTAGTGTGCCCAGAGCTAAGCTCTGCCCTCATTTCTCACCTTCTTTTCTCTCTTTTTCCATTCATCATTCACCTCCATGCATGTTATCATGTTATTACATCATTACAAGCACATAAACCACATTCCATAACAGATTGAGTATCTCTCACATCAACAAGCAAGGAAAACATCCATTCCAAGCATCTTAATCGCAAACATCAACAAATCACATCAAAATGAAATCATATGAATCACAATACAATGCCTAGATGAGAGCTAAGTCTCTAGGCAACAGAAATAGGCTAAAAGATGGCAAAAGACACAAAGCTAGCACTAACCTGTCAATACAACGATTATTCACGTAAGCCTCTAACCCTATCTCAATTAATCTCTAGCCTCTATTCCTCGTTCTCGTACATTCGGAAGACTTAGGTACACTAGGTGGAATATTTGGCAGGGTTTAGGAAGGTTTTAACTTAAGAAAAGGAAGGAAACTTTAGGAAATACATTCTGTCCTAACCCTTAAAAAGTCAAACTTAAGTCGCGTACGGTCGTACGGATATTGGTATGCCCGTACTGAACTAAAACTTCTGATGCACACAATTCTTGCGAGTAACGGTACGCCCGTACCCCATTCGGTACGCCCGTACCCCCTCGATTTTTCTAACAAACCCAAATTTTTGCGAGTTGGCGTCCGGCTGTACCACCCTTTGGTACGCCCGTATGCACTCCAGGACCTAAAATTCCTATAGTTCCCTTGTCTCGTATGCTTGTACGACTATGCCGTACACTCGTACCATGACCTAAAGGCCAACCTATGCCTATTGGCAAGCCTAATCTCCTTGGTACCTATCACAACCTCCCTTGCTAAGCCTAACAACACTTCCAAACACATACCTAACCTCAAATACTCGTCGTCCCTCATCCAAATGAGAAGGCACACTTCTCAATAAGGCGACGACACATAAACAAAGCAAGTAGATACGTACATTTCAATTCATGCAAACATATATAAAATGATCAATATACATTCATCCATATTCATACACATAACATGCACTTATTCAATCCTACCATTCATCTATGCATACACACATATACATGCATAACTCCTAGGGTCTCTAATGTGGGTGTAACAACTCTCCCCTCCTAAAAAGAAATTTCGTCCCCGAAATTCCTACTAAACTTACTCGAAAAGAGGTGGGGATACTGCTCTCTCATGGTAGCCTCTCATTCCCATGTGGCATCCTGCCCGGTATGATGATTCCATAACACTTTGACCAATGGTATCTATTTATTCCGTAATTGTTTCATCGCTCAGGCTAGAATTTGTATTAGCTCCTCACTATAAGTCAAATATGGCTGCACCTCTATAGCCTCAACTGGAATGATATGCGAAGGATCTAATATGTATCTCCTCAACATCAAGACATGAAAAACATTATGGATCTGATCCAACTCAGGTGGTAAAGCTAATCGATAGGGTAAGGGTCCAATCTGTTCAAGAACCTCACACGGACCAATGAATCTCGGGCTTAGCTTACCCTTCTGTCCAAAGTGCATAATTTTCTTCCACGGAGACACCTTAAGAAATACCTTATCTCCGACTTGATACTCTATATCTTGCCTCTTCAGATCCACATGGGACTTACTTTGATCGGAAGCGGCTTTCAATCGACTCTTAATCAATTGCACCTGGTCCTCCGCCTGTTGCACTAACTCTGGACCAATCAATCTCCGTTCATCTACCTCATCCCAGTGTAACGGTGTTCGACATCGTCGACCATACAGTGCTTCATACGGTGCCATTTGGATACTGGTCTAATAACTGTTGTTGTAGGTAAACTCAATCAAAGGTATATATCAATCCCAACTACCTTCCTATTCCATTACACAAGCTCGCAACATATCCTCTCGAATCTGTATCACACGCTCTGACTGTACGTCGGTCTGAGGATGAAAACCTGTACTAAACTGAACTCTAGTACCCAAAGCTCGTTGAAAAGTACCCCAAAAATGTGACATAAATTGAGGATCTATATCGGACACAATAGAGGATGGAACTCCATGCAATCGGGCAATCTCAGCTATATACAAGCTAGCCAACCACTCTAAACTGTAGTCCATGTGTACAGGTAAGAAATGAGTTGTCTTCATCAATCTATCCACTATTACCCATACTGCATCATGTCTGGCTTGTGTTATCGGTAATCTTGTGACAAAATCCATAGTAATACGGTCCCATTTCCTCTCTAGAAGCTATAACGGACTCAGTAATCCCACGGGTACCTGATGTTCTACTTTGATGCGTTGGCATACTAAACACTTAGCAATATAATCTGTTATTTCTGTCTTCATACTGGCCCACCAGTAGTATTGCTTTAGATCTTTGTGCATCTTGGTACTTCATGGATGATAAGTATACGTAGACTCGTGAGCTTCCTCCAGTATCTGCTTCTTCAACTCACGATTTGCTGGGATATACAAGCGAGTACCATGTCTTAGGTTACCGTTACTGTCCATAATAAAAAGAGTAGTCTTACCGGCCTAAACTTTCTACAACTGCTTTTGATACTCCTCGTCATCCACAGTACATTTTTGAATCTGTTCTGTGAACACCGGTTTGACTTGCAAGTGTAACTCTGCTAGAAGACACTCAGGTTGCACTATTAGTGTACCATGTAACTGTCGCATTTCCAGTACTAGCATCAAAGATGACTGTCTTAATCCTGTAAATAACTTGCAACTCAACGCATCAGCTACCAAATTAGCCTTACCCGGGTGATAATCAATGATGCAATCGTAGTCCTTAATCAATTCTAACCACCGTCGTTGCCTCAAATTCAATTCCCTCTGTGCACCCAAATATTTTAGGCTCTTGTGGTCCGTGTACATGTAACATAATTCCCCATACAAGTAGTGGTGCCAAATCTTCAGTGCAAACACTATGGCTGCTAGCTCTAAATCATGTGTCAGGTAATTCTTCTCATACGGTTTCAGCTGTCGTGAAGCGTATGCTATCACTTTCCTATCCTGCATCAATACACATCCTAATCCATTAAGTGAAGCATTGCTATAAATAGTAAAGGCCCTCCCCGACGTAGGTAAAGTCAACACCGGAGCTTGTGTCAAGCAGTCTTTTAGTCTGTCAAAGCTCTGCTGACATTCCTCTGACCAATGAAAAGAAACACCTTTCCGAAGCAAGGTCGTCAACGGTAAGGCGAGCATAGAGAACCCTTTTACAAACTGTCGATAGTAACCAACTAATCCCAAAAAACTACGGATCTCACTGATATTTCGCGGTATCGGCCAACTCAAAACCGCTTCTATCTTGCTCGGGTCAACTCGGATACCCTTAACTGAAATAACATGCCCTAGAAATGCTACTTGTTCCAACCAAAATGTACACTTAGAAAGCTTACCGTACAGTTGATTCTCCCACAATCACTGCAAAACTAATCTCAGATGTCGGTCATGTTCCTCACCTGTTTTCAAATACACTAGGATGTCATCTATGAATACCACTACAAACTGATCCAAATAGTCTACAAACATTGTATTCATTAGGGCCATGAATGCTGCTAGCGCATTAGTCAATCCGAACGGCATGACTAGGAATTCATAATGCCTATAACGAGTACGGAATGCAGTTTTGGCTATACTGCCCTCCTTAACTCGAAGCTGATGATACCCCGATCTCAAGTCAATCTTAGAGAACACTGCGGCATCTTTCAACTGATCAAACAAATCGTCAATACACGGCAATGGATACATGTTCTTGATAGTTACCTTATTAAGCTGCCGGTAGTCAACACACATCAGCATCATCCCATCTTTTTTCTTGACGAACAACACTGGTGCACCCCAAGGTGAAATACTCGGTCTAATGAAGCCTTTCTCAAGAAGTTCTTGCAACTGTACTTTTAGCTCCCTCAATTCCAATGGAGCCATTCTGTAAGGAGTAATGGAGATTGGCTCCATACCTGGTAATACCTCTATCTCAAACTCGACCTCTCATTCCGGTGGCAACTCTGGTAACTCTGCAGGAAAAACATCCAGAAACTCACAAACTATCAGAATGTCTGGCAATTGAACCTCCTTCTGTTGCACATCTGTCACTTGTGCGAGGATTGCTTTACAACCCTATGCTATTAATCGATGTGCTGTCACTGCAGAAATCAACCTCGCCATTATGGATGGCACATTCCCCCGTATTACTACCATAATCTGCTCCGGGCGCTATAGGGTCACAGTCTTCTGATGACAATCCATCACTGCTCTGTACTGTGCTAACCATTCTATACCCAAAATAACATCAAAATCCCTAAACGGCATCTCCACTAAATCAGATAGGAAACACACACCGTGTATAACCAAAGGACACTGTCTCAACACCCTATCCACTATTACATTCCTGCCTAAGGGACTTGACATGACTATTTCATACCCTAACTCCTCACTACCCATCTCAAGCACTCGGGCAAACTCTGTATTAATGTATGAATGCGAGGACCCAGATCAAATAACACTAACGCCTTATGATTAGAAATAAAGACATTACCGATTATGACATCAGAGGCATGCTGCTTGTCTTACTAAACCAGGTTGTATACTCTGGTAGGAACACTAACTTCTTGGTTCACAGACTCCTGGCTCGTCCCTCGGCTCCCACTCTCACAGCCTCCTCTACCTCTCTCTGTACCCTGATGACTGCCTGAACCCAATCTTACATGCGGGTTCTGCTGGTAAGAACCACCCTCTGATACCGTGTGTACCGGGATGTTGTCACGGGTGGGACACTCTCTAGCATAGTGCCCAACCTGGCCACAACGGTAACACAAATTTGATCCCATCCAGCAAGCTCCGTTATGTGTCCGGCCACAAGTGCGACACGCCATCAATCCAGACCCTGTACTGCCGCTGCCACTAGAATATGTGGGTCTCCCACTCTGTATCCGTTGAGGTGGTGGCGGTTGTACCCCTATCGGTCGTGGAGAAAAGGGACCTCTAAATCTCCCCCTCTTTGGGGATCTTGATGAAGAGCTCGGCTCTCAGAACGGCCTCCTCACAGATTCTTGCCTCATCTGCCCCTCTTGCAAAATCCGTTCCTGACTCAACGCATTGGCCATTAAAGCTGAAAAGTCATCATAGTTAAAACCATGAACCAATGCCTGAATACAGAGATCCAAACCCTATTTAAACCTTTTGCACCGCTCTCGCTTGGAAGTCAGAATATTAGTGGCATAATAAGCTAACCTCGTGAATTCCCTCTCATATTCTGCCACTGTCATGTTCCCCTGCCTCAGATTCAGGAACTCATGCAACTTCTGATCCGTATAGGCCATCGACACATATTTTTGTCAAAACTCCCTCTAGAAACCAGCCCATGTGAGCACTGGAGGATCGACCATACTCTGCGGAATGGTTTTCCACCATTCATATGAATCCTCTTGTAACAAGGAGATGGTGTACTCGAACTTTGCAGTCTCGGGACACTTCAACTGTCTAAGAACTCGCTGTATCTTTTCTAACCAAGTCTCAGCCACATACGGGTTGATCGTCCCAATAAAATCCGTAGCCCCATACGCTCGTAATTTCTTGAAATCTAACTTGTATTCTTCTATGGGCTCTGGCGGGGGTGGAGGTGGTGCTGGGGTTACAGGTAAAGTCTGACCTTGTGCCCGCATAAACTGGAGAAACTGCGCAAAGTGTGCTGCCATTGGATCAGCGGCAGAGGCATCAACCCTATATGCTTGTGGCGCCCTCACACTCGGCCCAGCCTGTTCCTCCTGTTATGGTTGTCTTCCACTGACATTCCCAGTCTCAGATGAGCTTTCCTGGGGATTAAAGTTACCCCATTCTTCTTCACCTACAATGATGGCCCTATCCATCATAACATAAAATCTGTAACACAACAGACATAAACATAAACCTAATAGTCAGCAGTGGTAAGGACTAGTAACTCCTCAAGTGTAGCTTCCTAGACACAGGCAGTAGTCCTAACTGACAACCATATAACTCATCGAGCTAAACCATAGCTCTGATACCACTAAAACATGTCACACCCGGCCCATACCCAGGAGGACATGCTTCCATGGCATAGACAGCGGCCCCCAGAAGAAGACCGATGCCTACACCACAAAGGATGCGTCATGAAGATGTCGTATGGGGACACGTCTCTAAGCTTAATGGTGGTGCGATAACTGTAGCATGATGTTCTACAATACCCTGGATAAATTAGCATACATGCGACAGATGCTGCAAAATGAAATCCTGTAACTTCTATAAATAAACGCTCATGTTGTGTAATACAAACAGTGCGTGCGTACATAATGACCACCAAAAGCTATACAATTAAAGTACAACTACTGCCACACTAACTACACAGCCAAAAAGAGCCGAAGTATGCCTCAGAAGTCCTGTACCAAGTCGAGATCTGTTTATCTCAGCTGACGACCTCTAATCCTTCTCTGCACGCTCACTCGAGGGCTCTGAACCTACGTTCATCAAATGACAAATGTTGAGATAAACTCAATGGTGCTAGAAACATAGATACACAAGTATAAATCACAATCATCAATCATATGGCCACATCATCAGACTAGCATAATAAAGCATGCAATATATATGTCCTTTTGAATGCATTCTCCCTCATCTTTTACTCTATTTTTCCCTCTGATTTTCCTGTCATTGTGCACATTTCCTTTCGCACACACTGGGTCCTGATAGGTACCGGTACTCATCTCCCGAAGGAAGCCATATAACAGTGGAGTGCTCAATACTCAATCCCTACTGTAGGTCTCGAGACTCATCTCCCTTCTCGGGAGGTTACTTATCTAATAATTCCCAAAGGAATCCCATGATCATTGTTAACCCAGTGTGCCCAGAGCTGAGCTCTGCCCTTATTTCTCACCTTCTTTTCTCTCTTTTTCCATTCATCATTCACCTCCATGCATGTTATCATGTCATTACGTCATTATAAGCACATAAACCACATTCCATAATAGATTGAGTATCTCTCACATCAACAAGCAAGGAAAACATCCATTCCAAGCATCTTAATCACAAACATCAACAAATCACATCAAAATGAAACCATACGAATCACAATACAATGCCTAGATGAGAGCTAAGTCTCTAGGCAACAAAAATAGGCCAAAAGATGGCAAAAGACACAAAGCTAGCACTAACCTATCAATACAACAATTCTTGGCCTAAGCCTCTAACCCTGTCTCAATCAATCTCTAGCCTCTATTCCTCGTTCTCGTACATTTGGAAGACTTAGGTACACTAGGTGGAATATTTGGTAGGGTTTAGGAAGGTTTTAACTTAAGAAAAGGAAGGAAACTTTAGGAAATACGTTCTGTCCTAACCCTTAAAAAGTCAAACTTAAGTTACGTACGGCTGTACGGATATTGGTACACCCGTACCGAACTAAAACTTCTGATGCACACAATTCCTGCGAGTAACGGTACGCCCGTACGTCCTCGATTTTTCTGACAAACCCAAATTCCTGCGAGTTGGCATCCGACCGTGCCACCCTTTGGTACACCCGTACGCACTCCAAGACCTAAAATCCTTATAGTTCCCTTGTCTCGTAGGCCCGTAAGACTATGTTGTACGCCCATACCACTACCTAAAGGCCAATCTATGCCTATTGGCAAGCTTAATCTTCTTGGTACCTGTCATAACCTCCCTTGCTAAGCCTAACAACACTTCCAAACATATACCTAACCTCAAATACTCGTTGTCCCTCATCCAACCAAAAAGGCATGCTTCTCAATAAGGCGACGACACACAAACAAAACAAGTAGATACGTACATTTCAATTCATGTAAACACACATAAAATGATCAATATACATTCATCCATATTCATACACATAACATGCACTTATTCAATCCTACCATTCATCTATGCATACACACATATACATGTATAACTCCTAGGGTCTTTAATGTGGGTGTAACAGTACGTGCGAGGCTGTTTTTCGGCGTACTATAATTGGCTTAGTGATTTTACCATTAGACGATTTATGAATCAATGATCGTGATTTTTCAATGAATTACTTGTGGCTTTTCGGTTAGGAAATTCCTCAAATATTAATTTCCTCTCAAAACAAAATTTTGATTTTATTTTATTTATTTTTCTCCGATTCATAAATATTTTTATTTTATTTTATTTTATACGTAAAGAATCGAAGGATCTTCCCATCCCTGTGGGATTAACCCTTCTTCCACTACTACAAATATTATTAATTTTCTACATGGAAAGTAGGAATTAATTTGATAGTTTCGACACCCGATCACTTATCTTCATCTAATTCGTGATACATGGTCACCAACCTTTGAGTAAGCATTATTCATGATAGCTTGCATGTCTATCTCATGTGGGTCTTCATCTTCTTCTAGGTCTTCTTCTTCCTCTATCCTTTATTTTTGTATCTCAATCTGATAATTCTTTTCCCAAGCAACTCTTGTCCAAAGCTCAAATGTTTTGGTTTGGAAATTCAAACTGGGGTGTTTTTCTTCAAGTTGATAACATAGATCTATTGCCCTTTCTTGTTCTACTTTAAATTTTAGATCTCTAATGATCAATCTTGACACACTGCTTCTTTTTATGGCAATAAACATTCTTCTATCTCCAGGATTAAAAGATTATAATTATAAGCTATCTTACTCAAACCTTCTTTGAACCTTTCAATAAAAAAGCCTTTGTTGACCAATTTTTTCTCTTCATGAATTCTCCAGTTTTCTTTCATGATAGATTCATCAATTTTTTAAGGTTTTACCAACTCATAACAAGAACTTTGACATAACTCCCAAAACTTATATAGGTACCTAGAAGTCCCATCATCTTCATATTTCATAACTATGATAGTTATCAAGAATATGATTAATCCATATTTGATGTTTAATTTTTCCAATATCAACCTCATAATACCCAGTAATTCTTTCCTCAGTTGTTCTAGGTCAATTTCTAGAATACTAACCATTCTAACATCTACTAATTTCAAACTTTCTTCTGCTTTCTTTACCTTCACTTGACGATTGAGCATTCCATTTGATCATTCATGGATGTATGGATATAGTATAATTCTATCTTTGAACAGACCATTTATTGAATCAACAACCTTATTGTTATTATATTTTTGACATCATTCAACATATACAATTCTATCATTTATAAAAGCTCTATCCTTTTTTGCACTTTGTTCACCATTTTCTCTTCGCTTCTATTATAGAGACTAAGCTCTTTTTCAAGCTTCTCAATATATTCAACAGTTTCTTCAATGGTATTTTTTAGATGATTATGATTCATCTTAGATAACCCTTTCTTTCTGAAGTTTTTTCAGCCCATGCTATAGTAACATCATCTCTTTTGAGATCAGATTCTAATTTAGGATCTACCACCTCTATTGGTTTGTCCTATTCTCTGCCCAATTCATCTTTCCACCTTGATTCTTCTAGTACTTCCAAAGGAGTATCTGCATGTAAAGACTTTGAGAACTTCACTTAGGAGTCATACTTCCCTGATGGTTTACCAAGTAAACCAATCACTTTTTCTGCAAGAGGTCCTCTTCTCCAAGAAGATCATTATCAGAGACAGTTTCCTCTAGCAGTTCTCCATCAATTAAGTAGGTAGATATTAGCTTAGTGAAGCCTCCACTTTCCATTACATGATTGTTGTCACCAAAGTTGGGCTTGCTCTCTTCTTGGACTTGTGTACCCTTTTGGGCCAAGGATTTCTCCTTACATTCTTTTCAAGAACTTGGGCTTCACCCAAATCTTCATGGATTTTTTTTGAATCCACCAATTCTTTCTAACTTGTATCTGCTAACTTTCTTAGGCAATTTATTGATCAATGTCCAGCCCATTTGCAGTGCCAGCAAAAACTTGCTATAGAAATTCTTGCTTTCCCTTGCACCTATTCTGCATGGTTTATCACCATGAAGGCTAGACTAGAATGAGGACTTGTGTTATCCTTAATTAAACCTTTTTCAAGCAGTTCAAGAATTTACTTGTCAAATTCTTCTACCATCTCTTCTGAATAGGTTATGTTTTTATCTTTGATAATAGTGTTTAGATCTTTCAGTTCTAATTTGGCCATGATGCTATTTAGAACCCACAACTTTAATAGGTCTTCACTAAAGTTTTTAGTAAGCTTAACCAAAAACTTATCCTATTTTGCTCTAGTTAATTACATGCTACGTATAATAGGTTTTTCTATTATACCTTATGTTCTAAGACACAACCGATCATACCAGTTGGTATCATTTGAATTTTTATTTGAATCACCTTCTGATCAAAATAAATAATATAACCAAAACTCACCACGTTGTGCTTGCACTTTGAAAAGCTAGTTCACAAGGAATAGATCCACACAACTCAGATATTTTAACTGGGTAAAAGCCAAACTTGAGTTTCAATTTTAGTTTTACAAGGTTTATGATCTTGACTCCTGTAAGAGAAGTATAATTTTCATCATATACAAAGGGACAATTCTCTCGTTGTCCTTTCACAAAAGCTTTTCTTAAAACCATGTCTGCATCTAGTTTAGGAAAGAATAAAAGTTTATCAATGGTGAACTAGACACCTCCTATTGTGATAAGGACTTTACTTGAATAATGGGTAACTACATTTACCTTACCTCCTGCCATTTTAAGTACCATGGGTTCTGCCAATTAATGCCATCATTCATCATGTAATGTATTGGGCCTTGCACTACTAATTGTTACTCTTGTATCAATCAATGCATCTAAAGAGTAATCATAATAACTTAGAAATTTAAATGTTACCTCAATGTATGTGCTCAAGTTTGTTTCCTCAAGGCTAAAGACTTTCTGGGATACCATTGGATTTATTGATAGTAGTTTCTAAACCTCATTGAAAGGAATGGAATGTTACACCCGTATTTGAGGCCCTAGTAATTTATACACTAGTATACAAATAGAGGTCTGTATACGTATGAGTTTTGTTATACATTGATGATGTGTATACATGTATGTTTGTATGTATGTATGCTTGTATGATGGTGATTATGATTGTATTTCATGATACTGTCACCTTATTGGGAGCGTGACTTCTCGGTTGGATGAAGGACATTGAGTTTGATGTGGTTAGGTTGGTTTTGGAGTGTTTTAGCAGGTTCCAGGGGAGTAGGGGCTTCGATTTAGGCATTTCTTGATTTTAAGCATACGGTACGAGCATATAGATATCCGTACGGGCGTACCAGGCATGAGGAATAGGAGGTATTGAGGTCCTGGAGTAGGTACAAGCATACCAAGAGGTTATACAGCCGTACCATTACTCACAGGAAAATGTGTGCATCAGGAACTTTAGGGTCATACGAGCATACCAAATCTGGTACAGGCGTACGACAACTCATAGGAAAATCCGTGCATCAGGGTTTTTAGGTTGGTACAGGCGTATGGGTATTTAGTACGGCCGTACGAGACTTAAAACACCATTTTTAAGAGGATAAACTTAGACTTTTCTTTGATTTATCTTCAGTTTCTTCCTCCCAAACCCTTTCTAACCTCCCTAAACCCCTAGAGATAGTCTTTTTTCAAGGTATTAAGCATATCGGAGATGGTTTTACAAGGCTAGAAGCTTAGAGGAGTGATTATCCACTAGCAGCTTTACTTCTAACAGGTTAGTGCTAGTTTTTATTGAGTTTTTCTTTATTTCTTTTATCATTTTAAAGCCAATTGAGGCTTAAGGATTGATGTTTGAGGATTAAATTCCCGTATTTGCCTATTATTTGATGATATGAGCTTGTTATTTGTTAAGTTCAATGATTTTTGCTTGAGATTCTATATGATACTCTTGCATGTTAGCATATTCATGACATATGGGATCGTGAATGCCTAGACAGAGTTAGAGAAAATGAGGAAAGGCATGTTGGATCATATATTACAGGATTCCATAATGGAATCTTATACTATATTGCCTCCTACGGGAGTTGAGTCTCGAGACATAGGTAAAAGAAAAGGGCCTACGGGCCAGGATTTCAGTTGTCCTCCTTCAGGAGTTGAGTACCGGTACATAGGGATCCAGTATGGGAATATATATTATGCACAATAAATGAAAAGGAAAAAGGGGAAAGAGAGTACAGAACAGAAAGAGAGAGAAGGGGACAAACATAGTATTGCATTGTATGGTCTGTTGTCTGAAATGCTTGTTTCTGTGATATATACGTTACGCGTTACTTGCACCACTGAGTCTTCCACTCAGTGTTTATCAATTGATGAATGCAGGTTCCGAGCCTACTGTAGAAGGCCCAGAGCAGTGACTGCCAATGTCAGCAGAGGGGCGGGTTCATTAGTAAATCCCTATCTCGAGGTGGTCCGGATAACCGAGCGTGCTTGCTGTTGTTCTGTAGTGTAGCCTATGGCTTGTATATATCAGAGAGGCAGTAATGTATTTGTAGTTTGGTGGTGATTGTACGGAATGTATACAGAACCTTGTATATTAATAAATATACTTTGTTTATTGACATACACATTCAATTGAATGTATGTTGTTATCCAGGGTTATGATTGGTTCTGTTTGATAATTCCATCGCCATACTAGTTGTTGTCCCCATACGATGTCGTTTTATACATGGACATGTATCCCTTGTAGTGTATACAATGATTTTCCATACGGAAGGTCGTTGCATATGCTACGGGAGCATGTGCTCCAGGTATGGGCTAGATGTGACATGTTTAAGTGGTATCAGAGCCTGGTTTAGAGCTCGTAGGGTGTAGAGCTATGGTTTAGGGCTCGTAGGGTGTAGAGCTATGGTTTAGAGCTCGTAGGGTGTAGAGCTATGGTTTAGCTCGACATGTCTTTGTTAGGGATTCCTAGGATTTCTGCCTCTGATTGTTAAGCTACAGTAAAAGTGTGTTGCTTATCCTAACCACTGTTGATCGTAGGATTCTTGTTTGCATGCTATAGATTAGGTTGATTTCTGATAGACGAGTAAATATCGGTGAGGAAGGCAGGGATAACTTTAATCCCCAAGAGAGTTCTTCAGGACTGGGAGAGCGCGTGGGTAGGCAAGTGGAAGCATCGACTACTGACCCGATGGCAACTCAGTTTGACCAGTTTATGCGGTTCCTCCAGGTACAGAGTCAAACGTTGCCTGCAGTTCCTGGCCCACCTCCAGTGGAGCAGAGAGAGGAGTATAAGTTGGACTTCATGAAGCTGAGGTCATATGGAGCCATGGATTTCACCGGTACTATTGATCCATACGTGGCGGAGGTATGGTTGGAGAGGACACAGAGGGTGTTGTGCCAGTTGAAGTGCCCGAAAGCGGCGAAGTTTGAGTATGCCATCTCTTTATTACAGGAGGATGCGTATGAGTGGTGGAAGACCATTCCTCAGAGTATGGCTGACCCACCTGTGTTGACATGGGCTGATCTTCAGAGGGAATTCGGGTGGAAGTATGTGCCTTTAACCTATACTAACCAGAAGTTACAGGAGTTTCTGGGGCTAAAGCAAGGGGATTTGTCGATAGTAGATTATGAGAATGAGTTCACCCGGTTGGCATATTATGCAACTCATATTATACCATCTAGACGGGAGAGGTGTAAGCAATTCGAGCAGGGCTTGAATCCGTGACTCAAGGCATTTATGCAGACTTCTCAATACGATGATTTTGTAGCTCTAATGGCCAGTGCACTAGATCTTGAGTGTACGATACTTGAGGATGACGCTCGACAGGAGTCAATGAGGAGGTCGTTCAGGGGATCGGGTTCTTCTTTGAGTTTTGCGAAGAGGGGCAAGTTTAGGAGTTCTTTTCCCCCTAGGTCGGTGGATGTATGATCGATGCTACCTCGACGAGAGCAGAGTGGGAGACCCATTTCTTATGGTGGTAATACAGGTGTTGGATCGTACCTTTGTCGTATATGTGGTCGAACTCATTATGGACCTTGCCAAGCGGGCAGTACTGCATGTTTTAGATATGGAGGTGCAGGTTATTTTTCCCGGGAGTGCCTAAAGCAGTCTGGTTGGCCAGTTCGTCCTGTTGGTGAGGGATAAGTTCGATAGCAGCAGCAGCAGGAAAGACCTAGCTCTGTAGGTTCTCAAGGGTCTGAGCGAGGTAGAGGCTGAGGGAGAGGTTGTGATAGTGGAGGAGGTCGTGGCACCAGTCAGGGGTCCGTTAATTAGGTTGTTGGGGCTCCAGCCAGAGTTTATAACTTGGTGCGCCGTGAGGAGCAGCAAGCAGCGAATGTGGTGCTCGGTAATGTTCTTATCTTTGAGCATGATGCTTTAGTGTTATTTAATCCAGGTTTATCACATTCTTATATTGATTTACGATTTGCTCAGTTGATTGGTATGTTGAGTGAGGGGTTAGGTTATGGGATAGTGGTTTCTAGCCCCTTAGGTAGAGATATGGTGGTGAATCGAGTGTTTAGGCATTGTCCTCTAATTATACATGGTGTTTGCTTTTATCGGATCTCGTAGAGATGCCATTCCGAGAGTATGACATTATTCTGGGGATGGATTGGTTGGCAAGGTACGGAGCGGTGATGGACTGTCAACGGAAGACAGTGACTCTGCAATCTCCCGATCAGGGCACAATTCTGATTAAGGGTAACGTGTCATCAGTGACAGTGAGGTTAGTAACAGCTATGGCTGCTCGAAAGTTGCTGTTACAGGGCTATGAGGCGGTGTTAACTAATATGATGGATGGACGACAAAAGGGAGTTCAGTTGATAGAGATTCTGATAGTGTGTGACTTCCATGATGTGTTTCCAGAAGAGTTTCCAGAGTTACCACCTGAGAGAGAAGTGGAGTTCAAGATCGAGGTGTTACCTGGTACAAAACCGATCTCGATAACCCCTTATCGAATGGCACCTACTGAGCTTAAGGAGTTGAAGGTGCAATTGCAAGAATTGCTAGATAAGGGTTTCATACGCCCGAGTGTTTTGCCTTGGGCTGCGCCTATGTTATTTGTGAAGAAGAAAGACCGGTCTATGTGGATGTGTATAGACTACCGACAGCTGAATAAGGTGACGATCAAGAATCGGTACCCGTTGCCGCGTATCGATGATTTGTTTGATCAGCTTAAGGGTGCGACCGTATTTTCTAAGATTGATTTGAGATCAAGCTACCATCAATTACGCGTTAAGGCAGGGAGTGTAGCGAAGACTGCATTTAAGACTTGGTACGGCCATTATGAGTTTCTGGTAATGCCGTTCGGGTTGACGAATGCACCAACAGCGTTTATGGCACTAATGAACACGGTGTTTTCTGATTATTTGGATCAGTTTTTTATTGTGTTCATAGATGACATCCTTGTTTATTCTAAGACGCAGGAGGAGCATGACTGTCATCTGAGGTTGGTGTTGGAACGGATGAGGGAAAAGCAGCTATTTGGCAAGCTATCGAAGTGTGATTTCTGCCTTGATCAAGTAGCATTTTTGGGGCATGTGATCTCGGCAGAGGGGATTAGAGTGGATCTGAGTAAGGTAGAGGCTGTGCTTAATTGGCAGGCACTTAGAAATGTCAATGAGGTTTGCAGTTTCTTGGGTTTAATGGGATATTATCGAAGGTTTGTTAAGGGATTCTCTATGATTGCCTTGCCCTTGACGATGTTGTTACGGAAGGATGTTCCTTGTGTTTGGTCGAAGGAATATTAGAGAAGTTTCGAGATGTTGAAGGAGTGTTTGACACAAGCTCCATTTCTTACGCTACCCACTCTAGGTCAAGCGTATGTGATTTACAGTGATGCTTTGCTGAATGGTTTAGGATGTGTTCTGATGCAGGATCGAAAAGTGATTGCCTATGCTTCGAGGCAATTGAAGCAACATGAGAAGAACTATCTGACACATGATTTGGAATTGGCAGTGATCGTGTTCGCTCTTAAGATCTGGCAACATTACTTGTACGATGAGCTCTGCTATATGTACATAGATCATAAGAGTTTGAAGTATCTGGGTACGCAGAAAGAGTTAAACTTAAGATAGAGACGCTGGATTGAGCTTATTAAGGATTACGACTGTATGATTGATTATCACCCAGGGAAAGCTAATTCGGTTGCCGATGCTCTAAGTCAAAAGATGTTCGCCGGCTTGAGACAGTCTTCATTGGTTCGGGTATATGAGATGCGACAGTTGGATGCCATTTTGACGCTACAGTTTGATTGTCTTCTGGCATAGTTACAAATGAAAGTCAAACCCCTGTTGACAGACCAGATACAGAGAAGTGCAGCTAATGATGTAGAGTATCAGAAACAGTTGTAGAAGCTACAGTCTGGTAAGACTACCTTGTGTACCGTGGATAAGGACAGTAATCTGAGGTACAGGACATGGTTGTATGTTCCGGCAGACGAGGGACTAAAGAGATAGATTCTCAAGGAAGCTTATAGTTTGATATTTGCTTATCATCCCGGAAGTACGAAGATGTATCGGGATTTCAGACAATATTATTGGTGGGTTGGTTTGAAGAGAGATGTAGCGTATTATGTAAGTAAATGCTTGATTTGTCAGCGGGTGAAAGTGGAACATCAGGTACCAGCTGTATTACTTAATCCGTTGCCTATACCAGAGTGGAAATGGGATCGGATCACGATGGATTTTATCATGGGGTTGCCGTTGACGCAGGCTAAGCATGAGGCAGTTTGGGTAATCATAGACCGGTTGACTAAGATGACTCATTTCATTCCTGTGCGTAGGGATTATGGATTGGAGAGATTGGCAGAGTTGTATATGCGAGAGATTATTCAGCTGCATGGGATTCCGTCGTCTATTGTGTCTGATAGGGATCCCCGATTTACATCTCGGTTTTGGGGTGCTTTACTGAGAGCTTTAGGCTCGAAAGTCCATTTCAGTACGGCTTTTCACCCCAGATTGATGGTCAATCGGAAAGGGTGATCCATGTCACGCCCAGCCCATACCTGGAGTAACATGCTCCCGTAGCATACACAATGATCTACTGTACGGCAAACCACTGTATACACTACAAGGGATACCTGTACATACATATAAATAGACGTCGTATGGGGACCACCTGTAGTATGACGGTAAAAATAGTAAACGGAACCAAACATAACCCTGGATATCATTACTCATTTGATTGAATGAATAACAAAAGTATATTTATTAATATACAACGGTTCTGATTACAATACAGTACGAACCACCATAACTACAAATACATAACTGCCTCTCTCAAAATACAAGCTACAATCTGAGGCTACAAAAAGAATCTAAGCTCGGTTGCTCCAGACCACCTCGAGACGGGAATTCTCTGATGAATTCGCCTCTCCGCTGACGTCAGTAATCACTGCTCTGGGCCTTCTGCAGGAGGCTCGAAACCTGCGTTCATCAATTGATAAACGCTGAGTCGAAGACTCAGTGGTACTAGCTAACATACACGTACCAAACAAGATATACATGTCAAGTAACAGGCAATACAATGCAATGGTATGTTGCCCCATTCTGTTCCTGTTCTGTACTCTCTTTCCTCTTTCCTTTTTCCCTTATTGTGTACAATATCTTTACCATGCTGGATCCCTATGTACCGGTACTCAACTCCCGAAGGAGGACAACTGTAATCCTGGCCCGAAAGCCCTTTTGTTATGCCTATGGTTCGAACCTCAACTCCCGTAGGAGGAATATATCATATGATTCCATTATGGAATCCTGTAATATACGATCCAGCATG
>CANYBF012770532.1:0-19340 GCA_948192965.1 Dalechampia spathulata | reverse complement strand
TATCTAACAAATTTTATTTTATGCCATATTTCAATAAAAATAATATTTTTCTCTAGAAAGTGGCTTTGGATGGACTTTTAATTTTTCAAATAGAAACGGAGTTAAAGAAATGTCTCACAAAAATCATTTTTCAAAATTTTTAGATATTATAATATTTAATATATTTATATTTAAATTAAATAACTGATTCAAATTTTATTATCAATGCTAATAAAATAATGATCTAAATATCTAAATATTATTCATAAAGGTGAAAAACACTTGATAACATTTCACAAACCACAATTAATAAATATTTATATATCATTAATATTAGATTAATATATCAATCTATAATAATTAATTAAGCTATCTAAATATTATTATTTTTTAGGTGTATAAAACTCGTATTTTCATCTATTTTATTAAAATGATATTTATTAGATTAATGTTTATATCTATTTTTTAGAAATTTTTAAAAGTAATATTTATCTTTTTATAAATTTTTAAAAATAATATTTATCTTTCAATTAAAATTAAAAAAGTAATAGTTATCTTTAAATAATATTTATCTTTTAATTAAAATTTTAAAAAATAATATTTATCTTTAAATTATTAAAATTAAAAAGAGAGGGGTAAATTTATCTTTTCATTTCCCCCTCTTCACACTTTTAATATATATATGATTATCAACTATCAATACTTATTAATTTACTATTTTATATTTAATAAATTAAATTATGATCAGGGACAATACAATACAAATAAATTTATATCACTCTACAAAAAAGGTAGTGTCACTATGGAAATTTTGGTCATTAAATGGAGAAATTTGGATTGAGGTTAGGGGTGAATATTAGATATATTTAATTAAAAAATTTAACTGAATTGATATATTTGATTTAAAAATTTTAAATTTAAAAATTATTTTATTCGATTTAAAAAATTAAAAATTGTGATTCAAAAATAAAAAAAATAAGATAAAAACTGAATTGAAGTGATAAAATCAAAATTTAATTTGATTTAATGTATATTATTTTAAATCAAAAATTATTAAATTGATTCGATTTTACATATTAATAAAAAATTGATTTGATTCGGTAATCAAAATGTTCGATTTAATTCATCATTATTACGATAGATATAAGGAATTAATAATTTATAAAAAATGAAGGGAACGAAACCACTTTAGAATTGAATGGATGTAGAATGATCAAATAGAGAAAGCTGATCTTGCGAGATTGTTGGTAAGTTGAAGAAAACCACAAAATCTAAAGTCAGCTAATCTACAAAAGGATAGAAGCTTCCTTCATCTAATTTGAAAAATAGATGATTCCACCTTCCACACCTCCAATCCCTTCCTTCTTTCCTTTTCATACCCAATTTTCCAGATTCTTGATATCTAATTTTATTTGACCGCCGTTGATTTTGGCCCATAACATTTTCAAACAATTCCACCGAATAGTCTCGTTCTTTGGGAAGAGTGAGTCCTTTCTTATAAACATGGTGATAATAACATGGCCTCCACCATTCTTTCTCCTTTTATTAACTCATTAAATCATGCTTGATGATCAAAGAATGTTTAGTGTCAAAACATTAAAATAGCTCGATAATGAGAGTGTTGGTAATTAAATTTTTTATGAACAACAATTTATCAGGTATACCAATAAATTATTCAATTAAAAGATTAAATTGTTAGATTAAATTCATGAATGATTTATATATCATTTCATATTAATATTCGGTACATGTTCATATCCTTTAGGTCATAGACTCAGAAAAACTCTGTAATCATGCAATCCAAAAATTTAAACTGGTAGATAAAGTTTACGAATGATTTATATTTAATAGAGTAAGTTTCGAACAATTTAAATATTATCTCGAACTTATATTTAATGATTCATGACGGTATAATTAAAGTTTCTAAAAATATTAATTTTTAATTCTTTTTATTGTAAATGAATAAATTATCAACTAAACTATTCTAATTATATTTTTAATGTTTAACGTTTTAGATTAAATTTAAATTATTAATTTGTATCTAAATACAAAGAGAATTCATAAACAAACTTAAAAAGTGTATTTTGTGCTGTTCTAACCAGTAATGCCAAACATGTCTAAATATTACGGAATATTCTTCCAAATTAAAGACACAGAAAGCGATATACCTAAGCAATACAATGGGGATTAATGAAGTTTAATTACCCACTAAGACATTCTCTTCTGCACTTCTCCAAGCACATTAAGAAAAGATGAAACGACATGTGTTCACTGTTATACAGACAACGTAACGATATAAATGCATCGAATATATGGGTACACTCTTTGTCTTCTCCCTCAGGATTTCCTGTTGTTGAAATCTTGCTGCGTCTGTATTCACGTAATGATGGTTGAGGAAGAGTTGAAGATGAAGACGAAGAAGAAGACAAGAATTACAATTGAAAAATGGCAAGATGTGTACACGAACCCTAGCCATTTTTATGCCCTAACTGACCATAGCTTTTGCCACCGTCCATTGCAGGTTTCTGGGTCCATAATCTATATAAATATGATAAATTTTGAAAAATAACAAAAATAAATTATGAAATATCACATTTTAAAAATAATCTTTTAACTTAATTATTATATTTCGAGCAACTTCAAAATTATTTTTTTATTTTTATTAATATTTTTAAAAAATTTATCATTTTTCTAAATAGATATATAAATATAACATATATATATTTTGAAGAAAAACATAAACTTTCATCCGGGTCGATGAGAGGGTCGACCCAACACCAAGACAAAATTCTACGGTTGGAGAGGATACATGTACATATACATATACATATACATATTATTATTATTATTATTATTATTATTATTATTATTATTATTATTATTATTAGTATTATTATTATTTAGGACAGAACTTAGGAACCATGTTGATAGCATTTTAAATAATGGTGCATGCCTTTGAATGTTTACGTAATTTAATTGTTTTTTTTGTCTTGTATGCATTTATTTTTAATATATAGTTTTTTGACCTTTAGAGAATAGAATAGATTGGCCCACGAGCGTTTTGGAGTATAGTTTCTTTTTCTTGGATTACTAAAAATTAGAAAAGGTATTTCTAATTGTTCATTAATTTATTTTTTAATCATGTTATTTAACTTTGAATTTATGATATTGTTCGGAAATAACATTATAAAAATGTTTAATTAGTAATATGATTAAGCTTAAACTTATCCGGTAAATTTAATTATTTTTGTTGATTCTAAGTTATTTTAGTAACGATTGATTATTTGTACAATACTTTAAAGATTAAATATCATGTAAAATTAATATTTAAATTAATTGTTAAATTAGAATAATAAAAAATAAATAGAATATTATTTTAAAAAATAACCTTTAAAGATTACTATATATATATATATATATTACGCTATTGAATAATGTAAAATGTATATTATGGAACAATAGCACACGAGGTTCATTCATAAAACAAAAACACTTCCTCCATTATTCTTAAATAAATAAATGTAAATTTTATTTATTTTTTTTTTTTAAATTATCTCAATTAATCATATTTGATCATGTAATCTTTATATTGAAACATTAAAAAAATCATATTAATAAATAAATAAATAATATAATGAACATTAAACTCTTACTTAGCCTCTAAAACTAAAACGAAAATGAAACTAAAGAAAGTATAAAGAATAGAAATAATTAATAAATGATGGGTATTTCTTATTTTCAATAATTTTAAAGGTTTTTTTAAAAATAATATTTTTTTTTGTAAAATTAATAATTTTTCATGTTAAATCTTGAAAAAACATTCTTTTTATAATTTTTGGAAAAAGGGTATTTTTGAGAATATTTTTTAATTTTCAACTTTTTAAAAAAATTATCCATAAAAAAAAAAGGTGAGTCAAGCTGGAATTGAAAATGGGTCCATTTTATAACCGTCCAAATATTTGGTTTTGCTTCAGCTGAGAAGAAGCACTTATCCTTAGTTTAGTATTCAACCAAAAACGTTTTTCTTAAATTATCATATTAATCAAATTTTTAAGGTAATTAATTTAATTAATTCGACTCTCATTTAATTAAATATTTAATAAATAATAATTTAATAGCAGTTAGTGCTTACCGCAAATATTTTTGACACCTGTAACATAAACAGGGCTATTCTAGGCTCTCCATCAACACAATAAATTCTTCATTTTATTATATTATTTATTATTTATTATTTTATTTTCTTGCAGGCCCTATCAGTGACAATGTCTTTTAACCGAGGGAGAATGTCCTTTTGGTCATAAAAGAACGCTTCAAAAAGGGTTCAAAGAATTCCATTCAGAACTGGGTTCTTTTAACCACTTTCAATATAAGATTTCTTTAATGGTTTTTTTTTAATATTTTTTTTAAAATAATTATTGTGAAAATTGTCAGATTCCATTAATGAGTGAAAAGAAGAAAGAAAAAGAAAGAAGATTACAGTTAAAAAATGGATCATTTATATGAGGCTATGAACGAGTTCATGTAACTTGTCCATTTAAACCTCACCAACTCCATTTCATTCAAAAACCCACAAAAGAAAGAAAAGAAAGAAACAGAAAAAGAATTGAATCTCTCCTTGTTTTTTGTGTTTTAAAAGTTTATTGCCGATGTATCTATTTTCTTCTTCTCATTCTTGCAAAAGTGATCCAAAGTTAGACCCATCATCAACCAAAGTACAACAACAATCTGACATGTTAAGTACTTCCTTGTTACCCAATAACCTAACATTGTCTCGCCCACAAATCTTTACTTCACAAAAAACCCATCTTTCTTTTGCGATCAAAGAAGCCAAATGCATTGCCAACATTGCTTTTCCTATGATATTAACTGGTCTTTTGCTCTACTCTCGTTCCATGGTTTCCATGCTCTTTCTTGGCCGTCTTGGGGAGCTTGCTTTAGCCGGTGGCTCTTTAGCTACTGGGTTCGCTAACATCACTGGTTATTCCATTCTGTCTGGTCTTGCTATGGGAATGGAACCCATTTGTGGACAAGCTTTTGGTGCTAAAAGATATAAACTTCTTGGCTTAACTTTACAACGAACTGTTCTTTTGCTTTTATTGATTTCTTTTCCTATAGCATTTTTATGGTTCAACATGAAGAAGATTCTTATCTTTTGTGGTCAAGAAGATGATATAGCAACAGAAGCACAATCCTATATCCTATATTCACTTCCTGACCTTGTTTTGCAATCCCTTTTGCATCCTTTACGTATATACCTTAGAAGTCAGTCGATAACTTTGCCTCTAACATTCTGTGCAGCTCTTTCAATTCTTCTTCACATACCCATCAACTATTTTCTTGTTTCTGTTCTTAATCTTGGAATCAAAGGTGTTGCTCTTAGTGGGCTTTGGACTAACTTCAATCTTGTAGCTTCATTGGTCATTTATGTTCTGTTTTCCGGCGTGTACAAGAAAACATGGGGTGGGGTTTCTTTCGAGTGCTTGAAAGGATGGAAATCGTTATTGAATTTAGCGATTCCGAGTTGCATTTCTGTTTGTCTTGAATGGTGGTGGTACGAGGTTATGACTCTGTTATGTGGGTTATTGCTGAATCCAAGAGCTACTGTTGCTTCAATGGGAATTCTGATTCAAACCACTGCTTTGATATACATTTTCCCATCTTCTTTAAGTTTTAGTGTGTCAACCAGAGTTGGCAATGAATTGGGAGCTAATAATCCTCAAAGGGCGAAAATTGCTGCAATTGTTGGTCTGTCTTCCAGCTTCGTCTTGGGATTTTCCGCATTACTTTTCACTGTCATGGTGAGGAATATTTGGGCATGCATGTTCACCCAAGATGCAGAAATTATTGCATTAACATCATTAGTTTTGCCAATTATCGGTCTCTGCGAGCTTGGAAATTGTCCACAAACAACAGGCTGTGGGGTTCTAAGAGGAACCGCTAGGCCTAAAACGGGTGCAAATATCAACCTGGCATGCTTTTACCTTGTGGGTATGCCTGTGGCTGTTTCGTTAAGTTTCTACGCTGGCTTTGATTTTAAAGGCCTCTGGCTAGGTCTCTTGGCCGCCCAAGGCTCTTGTGTGGTGACCATGTTGTTGGTCTTGACCCGCACTGATTGGGAATTACAAGTTTACAGGGCTAAACAACTTACGGGAAACGTAGCCGATGATGAAGTTGAGGATGCGGAAGATCACGACACAATAAAAAATAATACCAAAAAATCATCTGAGTCATCAAGCGAGGATTCATTAGTTTGATTCGTCAGAATATAAGATAGAAAATTTAAAATTCGAAATCATATATGGTTCTTTTTCCAATTGTAGAAATATAGAAATTCCATTGAAGATTAGGAGGGGAAGGAGGGGGAAATTTTTTTGCTTTTCTTTTGGGAAAACTAGGGGGACTATTTACCTTTGTTGGGTTCATTGTTAATTCTGTTGGATTCCTTGTTTCTTTCGATTAAAATAGGAACAAAATTGGTGCTTAGTTTTGTCTTCTTGTCCCGACGGAAATGCATTTGTGGCAAGAACTTCACAACATTGGGTTTAGCAACGTGGCCAATTAAGGCAGGATCCAGCTAGAATCACAAACCTTCCAGCTAATTAAACCACACGCACAAAAGGCGCGTAAAATATCGCATTCTTTATAACTCCCGACGCCGTAAATGACTTTCTATCCCCTCGGGTCACAGTTCGGTTGACCCGTTCAATTTTTCTTCGGGTGGCAAAACCAGTGATCGATGCTAAATGAAATCAAGAAAATCTTATCTAAAATGGAAGATCGATAACGAAAAAAGAAGACGAAAATCAGGAAGATAAAAGGAAAAGAGGAATGCAGCTGGCTTAGATTTTGTCAGTGGCAACGATATCTGCTGCGAGGATCTTCCTGATGCTTCGTCCCCAGATATCCAAGTAACTAACGCATGGGATATATATATGAAATGATGTATATATATTTTACATTACCTGAATTTAGCATATATATATATATATATTTATATATATATATATTGGCCATACTCTGCTTGCAGAGTTTCATTGGCTTTTGTCATCAAATGGAACTTCTAGTGTCACTTTGGAATCCTCACTCTATCAACTTCCATCCTCCCAATTATATATTTTTTATATTATAATTCATAAAAGAATTTTATAAAAATACTTTTTGATTTTCTAAAAAATGTTTAAAAAATAATTAATTTTTCAAAATATTTATAAAAATAAAATATTCAAGATTTAACATATAGATTTGTTAGAATTAAAAGAATTATTGCCCATTTATTTCAAATTAAAATATATAGATTTTTATAATTATCGCTTTAAAAAAAAACTTTTCTGAGGGTGGAAATTATACCATAACGGGAAGTAGAGGCGTCAATCCTTATCATTGGGATATGTATATATATATATTATGTGTATGGTGGAGGAGTATTAATACAGTTAACCTGGATGGCGTAATTCCTTTGTTTCCAAAATGAAAACATCGATTGGGTTGACTGCCACTTGGTTTAAATATATAATCATCATCTTCTAACCAGTATGTTCCACAAACGGCTGCAGTAGTTTACCATCTTACCCTTGTATTTGACTCCCTCCTTTATTATTATTATTATTATTATATTCTCATTGACTAGCTCCTTCACTTAATAACAACGTTCATCTCCTCATTAGCACTTGATTACTCTTTGTTATTATTAATAATCATATTATTTTCACAATAAATCAATTTTATGAATATCTTTATAATTTAATATAAAATTTCTATAATATATTTTATTTCATTTTTGCATCCTTCATGAACAAAAACTGTAACTAAAAAGTATATTTTATTAATTTAAATTATATGAATTCATACTTATATAATTTTAAAATTATTCAATTATATAAGCTTATTCTTATATAATCTCAAGATTTTCCTTTTTTAAGTTCGTTATATTCTCGTATAATTAAAAAAACTACCAAGAATTATTTTTTATTTATATTATCAATAGCATCAACAATCATTCCGTATATTCTTTAACCTCATATGTTACAATTATATAAAAATCAACGATGTAAAAATTTATAATTTCTAGATTATTTCATAGTTCAAAATTTTATTAGCATCATGTCATAGGTTGAGGTCAAGGCAACTCAAGTAAACCTGATGTAAAAATTTATAATTTCTAGGTTATTTCATAGTTCAAAATTTTATTAGCATCATGTCATAGATTGAGGTTAAGGCAACTCAAGTAAACTTGTGTGGTGTTTGTATTCGAATGCTACCTTCAATAAATCAGTCGATTAATTAAATCTTGCATGCACAAAAGGAGTTTAGCTCCCATTTCAGTCTGTATAATTGGTTAGGACAAACACAACGTTGGCAAACATAACATATAATATAACATATCGTATAGCATTCATCCTACAATCATAGTAAGATAACATTTGAAAGAGGCACACGTATGAACAAAGGAGCATGGATAAATAGACCACTTCTTTCATCGAATAATATTCGATTACAAGGAGTTGATCCTCATGCTTCGTGTATGATTAATCTGGGATAGCTTCAAAAATATTATCATTCTATAAAATTATTTTTGATAATAATTAATATTAATATATAAAATGATTCATCCAAAAATAATTACTATTATAAGTAGAAGAAGTAGACAAGGCAGCAATCTCTGCCGGCTGAAGCCTTATTTTAATATTTTAGGGTTGAATTATATTTTTGAATAAATGGTACAATTAATTTATTAAAAAAAAGGTTGAATTAAAATTAAATTAGTATATAACAATGTGAAATGCATGGGATGAGAATCGAGAAAGAATATAATAGAAAGCAACAAGAAATTGATTAATCGATTAACACATATAACAAAAGCCGACCATTATACTTGCAGTCGGCTAATAAATATAAAATTAAGACTCCAACAAATTAATAGGAAGAATATGGGACGGCTGCAACTTTGGATTAAGTATATATATAGGTTTTAATATATGATATTAATATTACTTTGTTTTGGGTATGTCATCGTATTAATTAATTATACTATAGGTTATTATTTTAATGTAGATTGTATATATAAAATAACAATCTAATATTTGAATGGTAGGTAAATGAAAAGTACTCTGAGAAAATAAAATGAATAACCTTTAATTTTGAGTAATTTAAGATAATAATTTCTTGATTTATATTAATTTTTATTATAATGTTTCAATTTCAATTTTTATTATGAAAAATTTTGAATTCATGAATATGAAAAAAATAATATATTAATATAAAAAAATTTTATATGTCATATTAAAATATTATTGAAATTTAGTATTATATGAACATAAATTACCAAATATTTGACTTTGAAAAGCCATTAATTGAGAAAACAAGTAACGGTATCTTAATAAAAATCAACTGTTTGAAATTAGGGGCACTGACGCTAAATATTATTGGAAACCCATTAATGCATAGATGTTATTTAACGTAATAAATTAATGTACATAAATAAATAAATATGTATTCATAATTTATAATAAATTATATAATTTTTAGTGAATTTTCAGTTATCCTATAATTATCCAAATTCAAATTTTATTGCCAGAGATTAAATATATGATGCATTGATATTATTATTGTTGTAGTTAGGGGAGTGTTAGCTTATTTGATTGATTTTTATGAAAATTTAAATTAAAATGAATAAATTAAAAATTAAATTATAAAATTAAAATTGAATTAAAAATATTAAAAATCAAATAAATTAATAATTAAATGGTATAGGTAGAAACTTCTATTTATTATGATATATTTTTGAAAAAACCCACCATTTATTTGAATTTGTTAACATCTAAATAAAAATATTAATCTCATAAATATTTTAAAAAAATCAAAATCCCTAAATGACAGTGTCCAAAGTTGAAAGGTCAGGGCCGACATGGCTTCAATATCTAAGAATTTATTGAAAAACAACTATATATTGATTTATTAATGTTTATTTGAATTAAAAAATTAATGTTTTAAACAAGTATATAATATTGTTTTAAAAAAGTAATAAATTTATATTTAATTTATTTTTGTTAAATTCATTGAATTTGAAAAGGCCTTTTATTATTCGTATATTTTTTGCTCTAAGGTGGAAACTTCCATATTTTTGCCGCCCCTCTCCCTTACAATTTATATTCATGCTTAGCTCATTCTGTTCATGTTATTAATTTACGTCTAAATTCCTATATATTAACATATTATACTTAGATCTAAACTGCACGTAATAATTTTTCTCGTAAAAATAACAAGTTTTTATAATCATTTTATAATATATTCAAGTTAAATATTTGCCATAATACATCTATAATTCTCTGAATTTAATATATTTTTTCATTTTATTTATTCTATTTTAAATTTTTTTCATTTTAACACCTTAACTTATTTATTTATTTATTTGTATATTTTTAAATACCTAAAACTTATCATAATTTTCAATTTATTCTATGAACTTTAGTATTTATCATTCAGATACCTTAATTTTATCTATCATATACATCTAATTTCTATCAAAAATAATAATAAATTTAAAGATAAAAAATGATTAAATATAACATATATATTATATGTATTTTAAATAAAAATAAACTAATAGCAACAAATATTCAAAAGTATATGAATAAATAAATTGAAATATTAAATATTAAATAAATTAAAATAGAGGCAATAAAATGAAAAAAACTATTAAATTCAAAGGATCATGAATATATTATGCCTACAATTTATAGTAAACTTATAGTGAACCTTGAAAAAATTATTTTTATAAATATTTAAAAATTTTCATTATTTATGTAATTTTAAAAACTGTGACATAAATCGAAATAGATTAATAAAAATTTATTATTTTGATTTTTTAAAAATAATACTATTAATTATATCAACCATGCAGTTTTTATATTAAAAATAATAAAATCAAATGGATTAACGAAGGTTATAATTGACATTTTACTATAAATATGGACATCTTTTTGGAGGGAAGAAGGAACATAGGTATGGCTCATGCATGCACTAACGTCAGCACTTCTCGCAAAAACAACGTTCATGGTCATCTAACTCGGATTTAATTTGAATTTTTATCTGAAAATCATATTTTAAGTATTTTTTCGGGAGCTGTAAAAACATTATATAATATAATATCAACATGACATTTCGAATTAATTAAAAAAAGACTTCATGTTTTATTCTTTGATTTTTAAATGAAATGAAATCATCCCCAGAAAAATTATAATTTTTCATGACCCTTTTGAAAACGATTGATTTTAAAATTAAATTACAAAGTCATATTATTATAGTTGGATTCATACGATAAAGAAATTTAAAATTCAGAAGAAAAATATGACTTTTAGGACCACGTTCAACTTAAGCTAAGTGTTTCATTAATCCTATGTTTAAGGTTTCACATTATAGGCTAATTAATATGGCAATGACTGAAACCTTATGTCAAGCCAATCCTCAAATAGTCGTTCTTTTTGAATATTGATTACCAGACTGAAAAATAAATTATATTTTTTGAATTTTTAGATGAATATTCATCAATCACAAGAGTTATTGTGCTTCTCATATTCAACGAGATTATTTTGATAATCAATTGGAAATTAATTTTTTAACATAATTCAAATATAATCATTCAGTTGTAAATTTCTAACCTTAAAATTGTTTGATTAAATAAAACTATTATATTATTTTATTGTTTACCTTAAATTCTTACCTTTTTAATTGATTTTTAAATTAAATATGGAAATTACTCATAAATAAATAAATAAATAAATGATTTTGATAATAGATTAACAACTATTTACACTGAAACAAATTATTTTTATAAACTAAAGTTAATTAAATGAATTAATTAATATTAATTTATTTTTAATTAATTAAGTGGGTTAAATAATAAATTTAGAAGAAAAATTCAGAAATATGAATGAAGCAAATTAGAAACAATGCATGAGTTGATGAAATCAATTTTAAATGAGAAATTTATGTACGTGTAAATGATAAAACTACTCTTTACGAAAATTTATATGCATATAAGTAATAAAACTGCTCTTTAGAGAAGTTCTTGAATAACAATTAGCAACTTGAAGAAGAAGGAACGAGAATAATATAAATAACAAATAAAGATAATGAATCAAGAACAAACAATCATTCACATCAATAAATTATTTTGAGCAATTATATTCTAATATTTATGTTTTCTTTTACACAACCTTTGCTTTTATGAATAAATAGAATATCTACAATTCTTTAATTAAGAGTTATAAGTTACAACAAGTTTAAAAACAATTAAATTCTCTTATCATAACACATAAAAATTTTACAAAAAAAAAACTAATATTTATATTATTATACATCTTACATACTTATATTTTTTGATTAATTATTAAATTAAACATCAAAATTATCTAGAGGTTCAAATTGAGGATCTTAATTATTATAAAATCTAATATCCTGAATGATTGAAAAGTGGCATAACACAATGTTTCTTGCCACTTAAAAGCAGCAAGATTAGTGCATTTAGGGAGATAATAAGAGGGATTAACTCAATAATTAATTGCGTTTAAATTTGATATATTTCTTCTTTAGTGTAGAAGTAAAATTAAAAATTAGATTTCCAAATGCTTTCATTATCATCTAATAGAGGAAAAAGCAAATCTCAATTTGGATTCATTTTATTCTGACCCCATCATTTAATTCATACAAAAATAATCATATTAATTTGTTTTATTTTAATTTCATACAATGAATCTGTCTTTCATAAAATACATGTATCTATAATTATAATAAAATTTATTTTTATTTTTTAAAAAATTTTGTGTCAAAGAGTGTGAATGATTAGTTTACTTTTTTTTTTTAAAGTAAAAATTGTACCATTCAAATATAAATATATAGGATTTAGTATTTGATTGGTTGGATTTTTAAACTGAATTCAATTAAATTTTTAATTAATTTTGAAAATTTTTAACTTAACCAAATTGAATATTGGTTTGATTTTATTCGATTTTTTACGGTGATTTTTATAATTATTTTAATTTTTAAACTAAAATATTTAATTTTTTAAAAATCAAATCAAATTAACTATTTTAAAATTCAAAACTTTCAATGAAATCAATAAATTTAATTTAGATTCAAAACCCAATATTAATTTGAATTTATTAATAGTATTAAATAGCTTGTACTTCTTAAATAAAAGTTTTGATTTTGAATCCTTAAAATAAATTTTTTATATATAAATTAATTATTATTCAAACCCCATATAAATAAAACGTGAAAAATGCAATTTATTTAAAAGTTACATATACAATAAATATGAACCATTCTCCAATAGGGTGTTATTTTCAGATTTTCACAAACAAAGAGTATATTAAAAATGAAATATATTATATATATTTAATACATAAATATATATATATATATATATATATATATATATATATATATATATATATTGAGTATTTAAAATTAAAATATTTAAAATCGCTTCACAAAAATACTTTCAATATTTTTAATCGTCCTCCATCTCCCATATATTTTAATATTTAAAAATAATAAAAATATAATAAATTATTTTAATTAATTAAATTTATTTTTGTAAATTTATTTATTTTTATTTCAATCGTAAAATCCCTCAGCTTTTCACAATTATCTATTTGTTTTTCCCAGAAAATGGCCCATAACCAAAATTTGGAAAGCCCACACCGCTACTTGCGTTGATTGGTCAACCCCTAAAATGGACCCGACCTGCTTAAATTTCAAGCATGTCCGTTTAGATTGGATACAGGATCCATAAAATCTAAGCTTTTGTTTGGTTAAAAAATGAAAATTTTTTAATTAATTTAAAAAGATTATTTTATAATAAAATTAAATGATTTTTGCATTTTAAATTTTATAAAAATAATATCAATAAAATTTTTTGGATAAACATTTGTTAGACGTTGCACTTGGGATTTCAACATTTTATCTGAATAATAAAAAAAAAGGGATATTTGTTGTTAAGAAGAATAATTTTTTTATTATTCAATAACCTTTGATTATCACTACCATTATCTATAAAAAATATGATATAAAAAATCAAAAATAGTATAAAAATAAATGATATGAAAAGTTTATTATTTATTGTATTGATATTTTTACTATCTAAACTTTACATATATATATATATATTTATTTATTTCATAATTATATCATAATAAATAAACAAATATATAACATAAGATGTATATGGATATATGTGTTTATCATTTCTATTATATTATAAAAATACGTAAATAACAATAAAGAAAGAAAAAGGAAAAAGAAGTAAGAAAAAAAGAATAAGTGAATGATAATATTATTAATTATCACTAATAGATTTTTATTATTTTTGCCCATCTACCGTTAAGATAATAGGAACAGTTGTTGAAATTCTATAATAATCAACCTATTTCAAAAGATAAATATTTCACATCCTTTTTTTATAAGTTCAATATTGAATTTATATATACATATTTATATTTGTTATTTTGGATTTTTAAAAAGGTTTGAGTAGAAGGTAAGCTATTGCACATATGTGATCGAGTCTGGAAGCTTAATTTGGATGGATTTCCACCTGCATGCAAGCACCATTAATTCATAGGGTCCTAATATTTGACTCAATTTGTAATTTATTTTTTCTCTCCTTAATTCTCTCCATTTTCTCACTTCTAATTGGTTACTTTTCCAAGATTCCATCAATTTTTCAATGTTAACTTTCATCTCGAACTTCTATAAATACTCACTTACATTTCGTAATAAAACATATAAAAGAAAACATCCATCTTTTCTCCTTTGCTTGCGTTTCTTTACTATAATCTTGCTACTTTGAATTTATCTTAATCGATTATTTGTTCTTCATGTTTCTTGCTTTTTGAAGTAGACAAACTCATTGTATATTGGGAAGATTACAGCTCTTCAGAAATATCCTTTAAGGGTAGTGCTATCATACAAATCGAGTTAAAACAATTCTTTTTATATCATATTTTTCGTCTATTTTACCTAAATAATGATTATGAAGAGAGTGAGAATAGAATAATGATTAAGATTTTTAAAAATAAAAATAAAAATAAAAATAAATTTAAATAAATGATAAAACTAAAATAAAAATTGATATAAATTATGATATTGTAACAACATTTGAATAGTTGGATGTAAGATTAGGGGCATATGGAAAAGGACAGAAAAGGTGAGACATGGAATATTAGTTTGAGGGAATCTTTGTTATTCTATTTAAAGCCAAGAGGAAAATGATAAACAAGTTCATGACATCGACACACTTCTTATTCCCGACTCCCTTTATCTATTATTCTTTATTTATCCCATCTATCATACGAATGGCACTCATTTTTCTGAAAATGAATTAATATTAATTAGAATCCAATAAATTAATTTATGCAAAAATAATATTAAAATTTCATTCAAAATTTCATAATATCGATATCATAATTTAAAATCACTTTTTTAACAAAAGAGAAAATTAAAAATTTATAAGTGACTTTGTTACACGTCTCATTTCTAATCAAATTTAATAAATTTATATTTTAATAATTTAATTTTCATAAATTAATCAATTTTATATCATAATTAGTGATAGAATCAATATTAAGTTTTGATGTCGATTTTTTTATAGATGAGGGAAGAAAAAAAAAGATAGATATTCTTGTTTCATTTATTTTATTATTTATATGAATTATTGTATCAAGGATAATAAATACCAAAATAATATATATATATATATATATATATATATATATATATATGTATGATATTCTTTGGTATAATAATATAAATAAAACTATTTAAGTTATCATAATTTTAATTCAAAATCTTGAACTTTCTGAGAAAACATTAATTAAACAATAGACCCATATCAAAACATGGTCATATTCAGATGATAAATGAATAACGAAATAAGATGGTGAAAGGTGGTTGGATTTAGAAGGAAAAAAGGCAAACAAAGGTATAGATGAAGAAAAAAGGAAGGAAAAAGGGAAAGGAGAAGGTCCCATGCAAATTTCTTAACTCCAAAGCTAATGACCAGTCTGACACTTAAATCTAAGCATCTTCGAGTCCCCAAGCTTACCGCCACATGCATAATTCCCATCCTTTTTTTCCTTTAGATTTGATGTATATCTTACCTTACTCTCCTTTCTTTCTTTGTCTGTAATTCTAATTCATCGCCTCATGGTCTCTCTCACCCACTCCCACAGCTTCTTCAATCATGGCCCTGCTTCCAGTCTTTTGTTTTCTTCCTTCTTCAGGAATTGCCTCTGTCTCTGTCACTCTTGCTTTACGCTGTTACCCTAATTTTCTCTCCTTCCTTGCATGGGACGGGACAACTATTAATTGAGCACACATTTGGTAGTTAAGAACATAATTAAAGAACCAAATCAAACACACCACGTTAATATATATATATATATATATATATATATATATATATTAAAAACACAATTATTACTGTATATTATTGAACTACGTTATGATGGTCTCTAAACATAAAATGACATAACTTCCCCTTCACATGCAAAATCAATAATAAAGTTTGGGTTATGTTAATAAGTATAGTTAATTGATTATGATTATGATTTAAATCTTATAATTATGACAAGTTCAACCACATTTATACTCCCCTATTTTCTTCTCCAAAATAAAACAAAAAGCCAATTGATATACAGCCAATTTCCAGATCATCATGATTCATTTAAATGATTAACATTACAACCACCAAAGTCAAACCTACCATTTTATCATTTTGGCATCATTCTTGAAATTCTTTTGGGTCATCCAGACAAAATGAAGATAATATAAGAAATCAATATTACCCATTTCATAATTAATTAATAATTATATATATATATATATATATATATATATATATATATATATATATATATATATATATATATACATTCAAAGCGTCTCAATTTATTAGTGAATTATCTCTGTTCGACTAAAAATATTCTTATCCATACAAAGCTGAAGTTTATAAGTAGATAGAAAGATACTTTGATCGTTAAATATTACCTAATGAGTTAGAACTAAGAACAGACAGACAATGAGTTGGTATGTCGCCCATCTTTAAGCTCCATTTATAAAGTCAACAGTTATTGCTGCTGCTCCGAATAAATTTCTTTCATATAATTCCACAAAACACACCATTGAGTTATTGAAATAACTACTCCTTAATCATGTATTATTATAATCTTAATTACATATTTTTAAAAAATTTATCACTAACTCCCCTTTTCAATCCACCTTCTGCTGTATATAGTATATACATTTTTGCTAATGTTCATATATGATCCACCCCCTCTTTGTTCTGTAGATGTAAGCTGTAAAGAACGAGAAATATAACCATTTGATTTGATTCCTTCTATCCCTTTTGTGGATGGATCATGATGTTGAATAAAACGGAAAGAGAATAAAATTTTGCGGTAGTAGTAGTAGATCGAGAAAGAACATGGAGAAGTTGATTGTAGGACGATTTTGTGATATAAGCACTTGATCCATCCAGCTGAAGTAGTACTGAAATGGGAAGTTTTTATTGGACGGTGATGGTTCACGAACTGGAGAAACTAGTCAAAAGTTTCCCATTTTGTAGTGATGAGAAAAGGCTCAGAATTCTGCAATGGCATTTGGATTGTCGCCTTCTTCTGCTTCTGAAGTGGCGCCATTGGCAATTCCTCGATCGGATTCTCTTGTTTCTGAAGTGGGATTTTCTCTGTAACTTCACTTCTTTCTGTCGTCTTGCCTTTGAAGCATTGTAACTTCAACTTGTCAAGCGTTTCAATGTAATTCTGAACTCTCTTTTCCTTCAAATGTTAAACATTGCAGAAATTGGTAATGGCAGATGCAGGAAATTAAACTGATTAAGTTGCAAGTTATAAATTACCTGCAATCCCTTTTGTGACTTCAAGTCACCATCAGCAACTATTCCATCTAATTCTACCAATATATTCATTAAGATTTCTGACAAATTATCTGCATCTGAGACTGCAATTTTCTCTTTGGAATTTGTCGCTTCCATTGCCACTACCTGTCAAAAATCGCATTGAAATGATATGAAACTTCTCCTCCATCAGTAACCCTTGTCGAATTCCTACTGTCTGAAATCATCACTGTTTTTCCAGACACAATGAGAAAGACAGTACCTTGGTACGAAGTTCGTCAACTTGTGAAGTAATTTGCTGTAATAACTTGGAAGCTTTTTCTACCCTCGCAGATTTAAGCTCCTCAAGACACCGTCTTTGGCGGCTTGTAATGTCTTCCATTAATGTGATTTTAGATCCATCTTTAATTCCAGCAACATCTAAGAATGCTTTGGAATCTCTTTCTTTCTTTTTGTATACCAGTTTCTGATCCTGATGGTGTACTCCAGTTCTTTCTGCTAACATTTTCTTCAGTTCCCCTGAAATCTCCCAGAAACTATATTTCATCAGAAGAACAAAACACACAACCAAAAACTGACAGAATAATTTAATCAAGGAGTTGAAATTACCAAAACTTGCTTGTGAACTTATACAGATTTGTTGACTTGAAGAACCATATTTGACTCTAACTTTAATGATGGGAACTGGAACAGAATTCTGATTGTTGTAATTAGAATCCCTTTTCTGCACCAACATTCCTCCTGGTCTAATCTCCAACTCTTCACCATTCATATTATGGTTATTATTATTATTGCTTCTGCCATTGAAAGAGCTCTCTTTTGCCACTGTAAATATTCCTCCTTTCATCTTTGACTTCATTTGCTCCATCTTCATTTACTTTTCTTGATCTTACAAGACAATCTTTTTTTTTGTTCTTTTCAAGCACTTCTCTTGAGTTAGAAGAAACCCAGGAGAGAGGAAAGAAGCTTGTTGGATCTATCAATATCTTTTATAGTATAAAGAGCAAAAAAGAGAGAAGAATGCATAGTGAAGGCTTGGTTCATGGAAGAAGGGGGGAAAAACAACAAAAATGGCAGTTTCCTTTAAGGAAATAAGAAATGGAATGATGTTGAACTTTTGTTATAAATGAAAGAGAGAAGAATAAGTGAAAAAAGTTGTTTCCAAGAATCAAGAGGAGGCAGAAAGAAGTTTCTTTAATTCAAGAAAGCAAAGAGAAGAAGGAGGATGTTAAAAATGGGGAAGGTGAGGTCAAGAAAAATAGGAAAAGGAAAAGGAAAGAATATGAATGGTCAGCAAAGCAAAGCAAGTATGTCAAGGCAAGAATCCATCCTTCCTATATATGTAAATGTGTTATCTAATTAATCAAAATTTATGAAAAAATATATAAAAAGGAACAAAAGAATTTTCTTAATAAAATCGACAACTTATATATATATATATATATATATA
>CANYBF012768694.1:0-14116 GCA_948192965.1 Dalechampia spathulata | reverse complement strand
TTAACATAATTAGTCATACATTGAGTTGACATTAATCCATACTTAAACCTAAAAGAGATAGTGATGGTGAAAGGAGTTTATTGCAGCGGTGTCTGATATGGAAGGGTTGAAGTCAAACCAATAATTGACCTCCTAATATTTAGCTAATCATGATGTATAACTAGATACCGCTCATGATTTACATGCTAAATATGAGATTTAGCATGTTGCCAACATATTAGGAACTCAAAAGGTCACACATTTACAAATAAGGAAATAAGCTAAAAAGGTAGTTTTGTTCTTTTGGGAAAAGTTGTTAAAACACTTATGGAAATAAACCTAAGACATATGGACTTGACTCTGAAGGTTTGGAAGTCCATAAGGTTTGAAATGGGCTATGAGACTTGGGCTATGACAAGGCAAGTGAAAGTCACTTGCTATATCTGTCACAAGTGGGCCCTGACTTGACTTAAGTTGAAAGGGTTTCAGCTTGACCTAATTTTTGAGTATAAATATAATGTTATGACTCAAAATTAGGTTAAGCCACTTCATTTGTCTTCCTTTTTCCGACCACACCTCCTCTCTTTGGAATAGGGTTCGGCATTCACAAGCAAGATTGTGGGGAAGACGAAAATTCCATAAGATTTTTCTTCCTTTCTTTGCTAGTTCACAGTAAAGGAGATAGAAGCAATTGGTTGCTTGCTTGGACTTCCTTATTTTCATGCAAATACTATTGGAGGCTACCTATTTTGGCTTTTTTTGGTTTGCCACAACTATAAACGATATAGAGTTCAAGAACGAAGGAGATCCACATTGAAAAGTAAGAGTTACTGTTCTCTATGCCATATCTCATCTAATCTTGGTTTTTCTTATGTTTTGATGCAAAGATCCCTTCTTGGTTTGCTATTCTAAATAAAAATTTTAAATTTCTTTCACTGGTTAACCATATGGTAAACCAACATAAGCCATTTAAGCCGTCCAAGAAGAAGGCCTTGAAAGCTACTTGGGATGACGATAGCAAAACTTATGACAGCGCATCTGGTGATAAGGGAGCAATAAACCTTCGTTTCATGACATTCTTGGATGACGACAAGGATGAGGTAACTACATCTTCTCAGTCTGCAATGATGATGAGAATGATGTATTAGAAGCATTGTTAAAAAAGTATGAACAATTAGTAAAAAGACATACATCTCTTAAAAATAAGTTTTCATGTGTTTCAAAAGAGAAAAGTGATTTGCAAAATGAATTTGATTCTTACAAAACTAAACTTGAAGGTGTTGAAAAAGAAAATAAAGTTTTGAAAGAAGAAAATGTTAAGATTTCAAAAGAAAGAGATTTTTTGAAAGACAATCTTGCAAAGTTTGAAAAAGGAGGTGTCAAAATTGATTCTATTTTAAAATATCAAAAACTAAGTGATGATAAAGATGGTATTGATTTTAACCAAAATTCTTCTTATTTTTATAAAGGAATCGTATTTGTAAAATCATCCACCTCCACTCAAAAATAAAAGGATTTTAAAGGCAAGAATGTTCATACTAGGACCAATAATGTGCATAAATGTTCATGTTCATGCAATAAAAGTTATACTTATGTATCTAAAAGAAAGAATGCTCATAATCATTCTAGATTTAAAAATGTCATTTGTCATTATTTCAATAAAAAGAGGCATACAACCAATAGATGCTATATTAGGAAAATGCATTAAAGTTATAATGATATGTATACTTCTAACCCCCAAGGATCCAAATACATTTGGGTACCTAAGAAAAGTAAATGTATTTATTTTGATAGGTGTGCCTGAGATCCAAGATAAGTGCAAACAAATGGTACCTTGATAGTGGATGCTGAAGGCATATGATAAAAAATGCAAGCCTCATCTCCAACTTAGAATAATGAGATGGAGGTAATGTCACCTTTGGAGACAATGCCAAAGGTAAAGTGGTTGGAATTGGCAAGATCGGTAAGAATCCAACTTTTCTATTAACAAAGTTTATTAGTTGAAGGTTTAAAACATAACTTATTAAGTATAAACCAACTTTGTGACAATGATTATAAAATTGTCTTTGATCCTAAAGGATGTTTTGTTTATAGGATATGTGATGATGAGCTAATTTTTCAAGGTGATAGAATTAAAAATGTCTATGTAATTGATTTGGAGCCTTTTACTAACAAAAATGTTAAGTGTCTTGTTTCTGTAACTAAGGATTCATGGCTATGGCATGGAAGGCTTGGACATGCAAGCTTTGAGAACATTGGTGATCTTAGGAAGAATGAACATGTGGTTGGACTTTCAAAGATCAATTTTATCAAGGATAAGGTATGTGAAGCTTGTCAAATGGGCAAACAAGTAAAGTCCTAATTTAAGGTAAAGAATAAGGTAACTTCTACAAAGTCCCTTCAATTACTTCATATGGACTTATTTGAACTTACTAGGATTGCTAGTTTAGGAGGCATGCATTATACACTTGTTATTGTTGATGATTATTCTAGATTCACTTGGGTTTCATTTATAGCTCATAAAGATGATGCATTCAATGCTTTTCAAACATTGACTAAAAGAATGAAAAATGAAAAAGGATATTACATTTCATCAATTAGGAATGATCATGGAAAGGAATTCAAAATGAAAACTTTAAGTCATTTTTGTGATTTGCATGGCATTAATCATAACTTTTCATCTCCTAGAACTCCTTAACAAAATGGGATGGTTGAAATAAAAAATAGAACTCTTTATGATATGGAACATACAATGCTCAATGAGTATTAATTACCATCGTACTTTTGGGCCAAAGCGGTCAATACCACTTGCTATGTTTCAAATAGACCTATTTTGAATAAAACTCCTTATCAGCTATGGAATGGTAGAAAACCAAGAATTTCATACTTTAGAGTATTTGGTTACAAGTGCTACATTTTAAACACTAAGGATAACCTTGAAAATTTTGATTCTAAAACTGATGAAGGTTTATTTCTTGGATATGCAATATCTAGCAAATCATCTAGGGTTTTCAACAAAAGGTCTTTGCTTGTTGAAGAGTCAATACATATTATTTTTGATTAAACTAACCCCTTGATCCAAGAAAGGATATTGTTGATGATGATATAGGTATCCTAATGGAACAAGGAAAGGAATATGAGAACCAACAAGAAGTAATCCCAAAGGATGTTGAAAAGGAAGAATGCAATGAACTTTCTCCTCACCTTGCCATTATAACAATCTTGCACAATCTTCCAAAAGATTGGCAATTTCTGAAAGGGCACTTTAAGGAGCTTATTATAGGTGAAACTTCTAAAGGGGTAACTACTCATTCTTATTTCAAAGACATTCATAACAATATTGCATTTGTTTCTCAAATTGAACCTAGGAACATTAGTAAAGCCTTAGATGATGAAAATTGGGTTATTGCTATACAAGATGAACTTAATCAATTCAAAAGGAATAAAGTATGGACCTTAGTACCTAAACCTAGGAATGTTTCTGTTATTGCAATTAGGTGGGTGTTTAGAAATAAGTTAGATGAGGATGGTGCTATAATTAGAAATAAGGCTAGATTAGTGGTACAAGGTTATAGTCAAGAAGAAGGCATAAACTATGATGAAACCTTTGCACTCGTTGCTAGATTAGAAGTAATTTAGATGTTGTTGGCATATGCATCTTATATGAATTTTAAACTCTTTCAAATAGATGTCAAAAGTACATTTTTAGATGGTTTCATTGAAGAAGAGGTCTATGTTGAACAACCTCCTAGTTTTGAAGATTTTAACTGTCCAAGCTATGTTTTTAAACTTACCAAAGCTTTGTATGGACTTAAACAAGCACTTAAAGCTTGGTATGATAGGTTAAGCTCATTTTTAATTGATCATGGTTTTGAAAAAGGGAAAGCAGACACTACACTCTTCATTAAGAACTATAAACATGATATTTTGCTTATGCAAATTTATGTTGATGATATTATATTTGGTGCTATTAATGAAAAGTTGTGCAAGGAATTTTCTAAGTGTATAGAGGGAGAATTTGAGATGAGCATGATGGAAGAATTGAAGTATTTCTTAGGACTTCAAGTCAAGCAATGTGAATATGGAATCTTCATCAACCAACTCAAGTATACTCAAGAGATGTTGAAGAAATTTGGATTGGATGATGCTAAATCAAGCAAAACACCTTTGAGCACGACAATAAAACTTTCTTTGGATGAAAGTAGTAAGCAAGTAGATCAAAAGAAGTATAGAGGTATGATAGGTAGTTCATTCTATCTAACTGCTTCTAAACCTGATATAATGTTTACTGTATGTATATGTGCTCGTTTTCAAGCATCACCTAGGGAATCTCACTTGAGTGATATGAAAAGGATTTTGAAGTACTTGATTGGTACTATACATTATGGCTTATAGTATCCTAAGAGTGTTTCATTTGATTTAATTGCTTTTTCTGATATTGACTTTGCTGGAAATGTGTTAGATAGGAAAAGTACCTCTAGAACATGTCATTTTTTAGGGAATTGTTTAGTTTCTTGGTTTAGCAAGAAACAAAATTGTGTTTCATTTTCTACTGCTGAAGCTGAGTGTATATCTGCTAGTTATTATTGTGCTCAAGTGTTATGGATTCAATAACAATTGAGAAACTACAATGTTTGTGTGTCATGTACATCTATCAAATGTAATAATACTAGTGCTATACATTTATTTAAGAATCCTATGCAATATTCTAGGACTAAGCATATAGACATTAGACATCATTTCATGTATGATAATGTGCAAAAATGGAAGGTTGTATTAGAATTTATTGATACAACTCACCAACTTACAGATATTTTTACAAAACCAATAAGTGAAGAATGGTTAAACGTTATGAAACATGAACTAGAGATGATAGACAGATCCTTTTTGAAGTAGGAGTGTATTGTGAACTTTAGCAAATTCCAGGACAAATCTCAAAAATCTATTAAAACTTATATTTTTCAATGGTTTTACAGTCGTACGAGAATCGGTATGCCCGTACGGCTATCAATCCTCAATTTCTAAAATTTATCGAAAGCTCTGTATGGCTGTATGTTTAAGTTTGTATGCCCATACGCTCTAAAGAGTACTTTTCTAAAATAGCTGGTATAGTCGTATGCAATTTGGTATGCTTATATGCCTAAAACTTTAAAAATTCCAAATTCTGCTGAAGTGATGGTATAACCGTACAACAGTGTCGATATGCCCATACATACATAAGGCATAAAATTGGTATGATCGTATAGGATTTTGTATGCCCATATATGATGGTTTTCTCTAAAAAATTTCAAATTTCTTGAGCTGGTATGACCGTACGAGATGTGGTATGCCCATACTGACTTAAAATCCCAATTTTAACCTAATTTTTCTCCTCGTTGCCAGTACTGTTCATTCCATTTTGCTTTGATTTTTCACTTAAATTTCAACCAAATCACCCAAACCAGTCCCAAATCACTTGAAATCACTCCTCACTCCTCTACTCTTGATTTACGGTCTGTTCACTCGAAAATCTTAGGTTTTCATTCCGTTTTTCTTATTTTTTATTGAATTTTTCAATATGTTTTATTTTTATGATTTTCTAGTGTTTTTACTCATTTTTTGGATTAGGTTCTTTTGAGTAAATTGTTTAGGATTGTATTTTTGAGCTGTGTTTCAAATTTCATTACATTTTGTTGTAGGTTAAATTTTGTAGTTTTTCCAAAATTCTATAGAATTTATGTCCAATTTTCAAAAATTCTGTTTCTCTAAAAAAACTCTTGATTTTTAACATGTTTTCTCATGATTCTCGCGATGGCTCTTTGTTTTAAGTAAGAAGATTTTCTCTCACTCTTCATAAGGAGAGGGTCCTTGAGCTAACACCCCTTCGTTAGCCCTACATCAGATAGTTTTGAGTAAGAAGATTTTCTCTTACTCTTGTTTTACCTGTATGTTGATTCTTTGGTAGGTCGGCCTTGAGGCTGATGTTAGACATTTTTTAGCTAATGTCAACTGGTCCAATTTTAGTTTTTTAGATAATCATTTTATTGAGTCTATCACTTTCGAGTTCTTACATTCATTTACACTCGATATGTCACATAACTGTTCTTTTCATCTTTTTCGTAAACTTTACAAACTCACTCATTCCAAGTTTGATTCTATCTTTAACTTTTCTAGAGGGAGGTCGCACTCGATACTCCTTTTCATTCTTTGAGGCTGAAAGCCTCTTGTCTGAAATCTCCTACTCTCTATTACTGTCATTGCCTGATCACCTATCTTATCTTCTGGAGATCAGAGTCGAATGACGCTATCACAAGCCCTGACCTAATCTTTCTTCACTCTATGGTCACAGGCAAGCCTATTTAATCTGGTTGCTGGCTTCAGACTTCATTTCATGACGTTGGCATACAGAAACAACAAGGTAAGGCCATTCTTTTCAATCCTATTATTCATCATATCTGTCATCATCTTAAAGCCTTTTTGACTAATTCTCCATCTCTTGAACCTAAGGGTTCAAATCTAGATATGTCATTCATTAAGCACTCCATGCTCAGTGAACATGATAGTACTCACGAGTATGTCATTCACTCAGAGTACATCAAGAGGTGACTCGAGCACTTATTAGCATTGGGTCTTCCCAATGATATTGTTGCTCTATATGGACACAAAGCTGTTGAGGTCTGCAGGCACATGCAGGTGCCTATCCTAGAGGACACACCTGCATTGCTTCGTGTCTTCATAGATTCACCTTATGCTGATGCCATACAATAGGCAGCCCTGAGCTGCAAATGCCAGACACAGTTTGAGGGTGGATCTTCCTCTGGTACTACCATTCCTGATCTTGCTGCTCCTTCCACTGCTACTGTTGATCCTGCTATTGCTCTTTTTTCTACTATTGATTTGATCATATAGCAGTTCGTGGCACTTAACACTCGACTCGATGGTTTTGAGCATCATTTCGACTCTATTGACCAGTGTCTGGATCAACATATCACTGAGTTTCAGGATTTTTAGATGACCACCTCTGCTACTCTATAGTCTATTAGTACCTTGCTTGATCCGTTTATTCCTTCTCTTAGTCTGTAGTGATCATTTTTGATATTGATAAAGGGGGAGATATGTTTAGATGTGTTTAAAGATATTTAGATGATAGATTACTTTATTAGTTTTGACCTTTTTGTATTTATTTTGACTTTTATGATTTTTGATCATCTCATTGTATTTATTTAGTTATGATGATATATGATATTTAATTTGCTCTGATCATTTGTATTACTCTAATTTTATTGCTCTGATTATGATTTTCTCATTTCCTTTGTGATTGATTGATTATTGGTAATTAATGGCATGAACTTTAAAATAAAGGGGGAGAATTTTAAATTAAAAGAATTTGAATATGTTTTTGTAAATTAAACTTAAATTGATTGTCAACATCAAAAAAGGGAGATTGTTAAACCCATGATTTTGATGCTTATGTTTTATTAAATCAATTTAAGTGAAATTGTTGATTTTACATGTGGTACGGGCGTACGGGTCTTCATACAGGCATATCATTGCTGTATTCTACATGGTACGGGCATACGGTTAACCGTACCAAGTTTTCTTTGACTTCTTGTGTTTGGTACGGGTGTACCAAGCAAGTCTTGATTTGAATTGTATGTGTGTGCTAGGTACGAGTGTATTGGTTTTAGTACGGTCATACCATATTTGGTGTGTTAATTGCAAAACTTGTCGAGAGCTTGGTACAAGCGTACCAACCTTGTGATACGACCGTACCACATTTGTGAAAATTATGTAAAACTTACCGAGATCTCAATACGGGCATACCAACTTTATGGTATGAGCATACCAACCATTTGACCTAAATTTGAATTGTATTTTTATAAGTAGTACAGGTTGTGGTACGACCATATGCGCATCTATAGAAAGATTTTAAATCATTCTAACGGCTCTTTTTCATAAAGAACTTTTGAATACTTTGTTTTATAATATATCTATTCTCTTTGTAGAGCTTTCATATTGTTAAGATTAGCCTTTATCAAGTAAGTTACTTTGCTAAAAACATTTTCCTAACTTGTATTTCTTAAATCTCTTATTCTTACACAATCCTAGTTCTTTTATTATTATAATTTTAGGTTGGTGTGTGATCAATGCTTGGGGCATTACTGTTGTTGTCACGTCTTTCGGCATCGTAACATGCTCCTGTAGAATGATTATTGACTCCCTAACCAAGGAAGTTAATAATTATCCTACAAAGGATTCCATACATTTCGTAAAATTATTTTTTTATATATACAAATAACTTGCATGTGAATCATATTAATCCAAAACAATTATTGTCCTAAATTTTATTATAGCATTATACTTATATCATCACATCATCAGAGTTATTATATGCACACATTAATACTTTACATATCTTAAGTTTTGCCAAACTTACTTTGTTTATTACCAGAGTACTTTATTTAAGTAGTTGCATGATAATTTATAAAGATAGAAGTTTGAAGGAAACTTAAACCATTTACCAACAAACTGTTGATATGTCAAGCTGCTTTACTGATGTTCTGGTTCTGCGTCTTTGCTTAATCCTGCGTTTATCAATTGACAAATGCTAAGTATAAACTCAGTGGCGCTAGTTATAGCATGTAAAACTTAAAGCATTTATATGTCATGACGTGTTGATACCAAGTAAACATTATGTCATACACTTCAAATAGCATGTATATTTCATTCATATACCATGTCATATATGTATGAATCATTTAGCATGATTATCTTAAAGTATGATGAAATTCCAACTATAATAAATATTCAAATGAAGTTGATATATCATTTAATTGTATCATGAATTCACATCATATTATGTCGTATGTCATGAATTATGAACAATGCATATATATGAGAATGCATTTATGCTATGCATTCTCCCTTTTATTCCTTGATGCATCATTTCATTTAAATGCACATTTAATGGGTCTTTCATTATATCATAACTTTGATTTTTTATATATGAGCTCATTTAACATCTTATCTTTCAATTCTGTTTCTTTCATATCATGATATCATATTATTTTATTCCCATAGGAATTTATATCATTGTGCCCAGTATAATCACTTAGCCTTTTTCACATATTACATCATATTCTTTTTCTCCTTATTTCACCATGTCATGTAATATCATGTTTATATTGAATGCTTAATGTTCATGATATATATATATGATGCATAATTAAATTCAACTTGTTGTAATGCTATTGCATTACCAAACCTTTATCTTGTTGATCATTTAATGATCGAGGACTTCACACATTCTAGTACAAACCTGGTATATCCTTTCCTTTGTTAATATCCTTGAGTGATTTGTGAATATTTTCCACTGATTTACCTATTTCAAAATCAATATTAATCTTTTATTAGTAATTAAATTCATCTTTTATCATTTTTATATTTATAACTACTTAATAAATCAATATCATTCATAATATTTGTCACATCCTCATGAGTGACGTGTCTGTTATACGTATAGAGGTCTGCATGCGTATATGTTTGGCTATACAATGTTGTATAATTATGTATACGTGTATGTATGCATATATATATGGATATATGAGCTTGGTTGGTTGTGAGTGTGATAGTGGTGTTGTCGCCTTATCGAAAAGCGTGACTTCTCGGTTGGATGAGGGACAATTATTGTACTGAGTTTAGGCTTGGTTTAGAGTGTTTTTAGTAGGTTCTGGAAGAGTTAGGGGTTCAAATGGTGCATGTCCTAATTTTTAAGGTGTAGTACGGGCGTACGGATACCCGTACGGGTGTACCAAGGTTCCTGGAGATGGTACGAACACACCAAGAGGTTGTACGGCTGTACCGTACCTCACAGAAAAATGGGTTTGTCAAGAACTTTAGGGTCGTATGGGCATACCAAATTTGGTATGGGCATATGACAGCTCGCAGGAAAATCAGGGCATCAGGACTTTAAGTTTGGTACGGCCGTACGTGACTTAAAACACCATTTTTAAGAGGATAAACATAGACTTTTCTTTGACTTTCCTTCTCATTTCTTCTTCTAAACCCTTCCCAAATGTTCCTAAACCCCTAGAATCAGTCTTCCTTTGTGTTATTAAGCATATCAGAGTTGATTTTGCAAGGCTAGAAGCTTATAGGAGTGATTAGCCACTAGAAACTTTACTTCTAACAAGTTAGTGCTAGTGAGTACTAGTTTGTATTGGTTTGTTCTTTGCTTCTTTTATTGTTTTAAGCCAAGTAAGGCTTAGGAAATGATGTTTGGGGTTTAAATTCCCATATTTGTCTATTGCTTTAAGATGTAAGCTCTTTATTTATTGCGTAATGTGTTTCCTGATTGAGATATGACAAGGCACTCTTGCATTTTAGCATGATCATGACATATGGGATTCATGAATGTCTTAACAGAGCGAGAGAAAATAAGAATAAGGCATGCTGGGTCATATATTACAGGATTCCATAATGGAATCGTATATTATGGTGCCTCCCACGGGAGTTGAGTCTTGAGACATAGTTAAAAAAGGGCCTAAGGGCCAGGATTACAGTTGTCCTCCTTCGGGAGTTGAGTACCGGTACATAAGGACCCAGCATGGATAAGAATTATGCACAATTGGAATAGAAAAAGGGGAAATGAGAGTACAGAACAGAAAAAGAGAGAATGGGGTAAGCATAGCATTGCATTATATTGCTTGTTGTTTGAAATGCTTATTCCTGTTATATGTGTGTATGTTAGCTAGCACCACTGAGTTTTAGACTCAGCATTTATCAATTAATGAACGCAGGTTCTGAGCCTACTGTAGAGGGCCCAGAGCAGTGATTGCCCGTATCAGTGGAGAGGCAGATTCTGCAGCAATCCCAGCTCTTGAGATGGTCTGGGATAGCCGAGCATACTTCTTTTTGTTAGCCCGTTTATTGTAGCTTGTACGTAACTTAGAGGCAGTAGTGTTTTTGTATTTTGGTGGTGACTTGTACAGATAATGTAACCCAAACCTTTGTATATTTATGAATATACTTTATTACAGAGATTGGTTCATTCAATTGGATGTATGATGCTATCCAGGGGTGTTTTTAGTTTATTGTACGATTGCACGACCATATTGTATGGTGTCCCCATACAACATCTTTTTATACTTGTACAGGTATCCCTTGTAGTGTATACAGCGGTTTTCTTTATGGGAGGTCGTTGTGTATGCTACGGGAGCATGTTACCCCAGGTATGGGTTGGGTGTGACAATATTCATCTTAATAATAACTTATTTAATTTAAAGTCATTCTATTTTATTTTATTCATTCCTTTATTTCTAATATGAATTCTTCTTTTAATAACTTAACAATTACTATATTGTTACTAATTCATAAAACTATCATCATTTAATATTTATTTATATAATATTATAACTTAATCAAATTCTAAACTTTAACCTTACCTTATAGTCTTATAAATCAACTTTATTTTAATAATATCATGAATAATCTTATACCTTAGTACTCAATGCTTCTTTATCTCTTTTCTATACTTGAATTAAAATAAGTCAGTTAATAACATCTTTATACTTCCTTATAACATTTTGGTTAATATATTTATTATATTATTAATCAATCTTATATTATCGTATAAATAAATCATTTATTAATATTAACATTCATCTCACCAAGTCATTATTAAAGAATTTATATAATTATCCATAGTTGTGTCTATAATTATTTCACTTAAATAAACATATTTAATATTTACTCAATATCAATATAATACTACTGAAAACTATGCTTATATAAACATATTATATAACTCTTTGTGGTTTTATTTTACTTAAATAATCATAGCCTTAGGATCTCAAATTATCAAAACTCTTTAATTTAATTGTCATCATAACATTTCAGTTATTTTATTTTGATAATAACTCCTCATATTATTATTTTCTTATATTAGTCCTAATTTCATAATTTATTTAATTAAACTGTTCTATCATCATAATTGTTATTAAATAGTCACCCACATCAAATATTACTTATTCATCTTAAACTCTAACATTATATCAATTAGTATTTAAACTTAAACAACCTTATAGAAAATCTTTAAAAACACATTTTAAACTTACCATCTTTATACAATTTACCTTCAAATGATTCGACTAAGAAGAAAAAACATAATACACATACACCCACTCAAAACTAACACTTTATTTCATACCTGTTTACAGCTTTAATCAATCTAACCATCAAAATATCAACAAAAACTAACCAAAAACATTTTAATATTCTAAATACCATTTGGCCAAAACATAAAACTCATAAGAAATTCATAACTCAAGTGAATATAATGCTAAACATACTTATTCCTTCTCACCTTAAGTTAAACAAAACAAAACCGCACCGAATCTTGTCTCCAACTTGATCTAGTCTTAGATCTATAAAGATCCTCATGAACTTGTTCCTTTTTGCTTAATTTATACCTTCATATACACATGCATGGATAAAAATAATTAGAATAGACATGAAACATAATGGTTCATTAAGAGAAAGGTTACGATTTTTATGAAATGAAAATGTTTGAAGGAGATTTCAGTCAAAAACTTAAAGGTCATAACGATTTGGCTTCGGTCATCAAATAAAACAAGGAAAAAGAAGAAATATTTAAGCCAAACCTTGCTACATGCGTAGGAACCTTGCTTTAGCATAAGAATAAAAAACAAAGAATGAAAAGATGAAGTAGACATTTGGTTCCTTTGATGAACTAGCTCCGATCTTGACTTAAAAGTTAAAGAAATGAAAACTCTTCAACAAAATCTTCAAACTTGCATATAAAACCAACTTGAAAAGTAAATTTTAAAGAGAAAAGAAGGCATATGAGATGTAAGTTATGGGTTTTGTGTTTTAAAAAATAAAGAAGAAGACATGAAGAAGATAAGATAAGATTAGGAATGGGATGAAGAGAAAGGGTTTGTTTCCACCACAAAGAAGAGATAAGGAGACATGAGGGAAGATGAGTGGCATGTGTAGGGAATCCTTAGGGTTTTATATATTTGTTTAAGAGGGTACACGTGCACACACTTACACCCAATCCTAATCCCCTTAAATACATATATATACATATATATACCCTCCATTTATACTTAAATATACCTTATTTTAATTATAATACCATCCCTTAATTTTTCCTAAACCAATAATTCAACAATTCCTATTTATGACATCATCATCTAGTATTTATGACATCATCATGTCATAAAATTTAAAATTCTAATTATACTTTCTATTATTAATATTAATTATATAATTCACTAATTAACTATTAATTCTTACTTTTACATTTCCTAATTCCTTAAAATCACCTCAATTCATTTGCTGATATCATCATCATAATTTATGACATCATAATTAATTTTTAATTTAAAATTTTCAAAATTTTCATATAACTAATTTAAGTTAATACAAGCACTATGGTCAAAACCATTTAATCAAATTCAATGTTTTTAACATATTAATCATTGTTTTGGTGTCATTTAGGGTTTGTTTTAAGGGTTTCAGTAAAATTTTTAATTTCCTCTTTTGAGCTTTAAACTCAATTATTATCATCTACTTATCAACATAATCATAATTTCATATCAGTTTCTCACTAATAACATATAAAACACAACATAACATCAATTTATGAATGCATAATGAACTACTAAATTCAGGATGTGACAGTTGTAATGAAAGAAGATGTCACATCCGCACATACATAGCTTAGGCATTTCATATATTGTATCGTATGATTTATGTGTTATTTATTTAGTGAGATCGTTATTGGGGTATCATTAAATGCTTAACTATCTTGATGATTGATTGTTGAGTTGTTTATTGTTATGGTATAATTATTTGGGTTGATAAATTAATATGCTTGATTATTTAAGCGAATGAATTGATACATTAAGAGTAGTAAGTATAATTAGTAGATATTATTATTTTGCAATGGAGTGTTATTATTGTTACTACTAATTAAGTTAATTAGTGAAACTATTGTATTTGATTTTTAATTGAGGCAATTATTTTAGTTATTGTTTTAGGCAAATTAATTAATAAGGTATATGTTATCTTATTTAAAGTATTAAAGATTATAATTATTTTATTTTTATTTTATTTATGGATATTAAAGAAA
>CANYBF012768390.1:0-31908 GCA_948192965.1 Dalechampia spathulata | reverse complement strand
CACCACTGAGTTTTATACTCAGCGTTTGTCATTTGATAAACGTAGGTACTAGTAAGGCCGGGGAACATAAGCAGTAGTTGTCAGCAGTTGATCTTTGAATAAATAGCTGGTAAGGATTTATCTATCCTTCAGACTTCTATTCCGTAAGTTTGTGCAAACTTTTAAATACGGTACTTGGCAGTACCTTAAATTAATGAAAATAATAATGGTCTATAATAATGCATGATTATGATGATACTTAAATTATATTATGTAATGCAAGTGATAACTCTGATATGATGATAAGCTAATTGTGATATTATAGTAATCCAGGGACTGAAATTTATTAGATGTTGGATTGTATGCATCTTAATAAATTGTGAAGGATAGTAATCTCAAAAAAAAAATGTACGCAAATCCCTTGTAGGATGTTTGTTGACTTTCTAGAAGAGAAAGTTAAGAGCCATTCTATGGGAGCATGTCTACGTAGGTAAAAGATGTGACATTGAATCTAGTTTCCAATGGTACTAATTTCAAAAATTTCTAAAGTCATTTTCTTAGTCCGAAATATCATATTATATATAATGTCGCAGTTGAGGTGAAATTTGACAAAATTGATAGGCATTTAGTCATTTAATGTTTGGAGGCCTTAACGATTGAATTTTTGAGAATATAATATATTGTTGGAGATATATTCAAGTCTAGTTTCTAATAATTTAAAAATTACTCAATTTGAAGGTCATTTACATAGTCAAATGCTTACATAAAGAGAACTATTCCATGAGGTAGCATATGAATGAACTTGAAAGACATGCTTGTTTTAACATCGAGTAACTCCTTATGAAATTTTATTTTGAATGCTTAAATGAGTGGTTATGTATATACAATTACAAATCCAATATAGGTAAAAATAACCAAATGAATAGTAACTCAGACCAAATAAATAGTAACCCATGAATAGTACTATTGACCAAATGAATAGTAACTTACATAACATAGTTCGACTATTTAGGAAAAAGATGTTCAAGGTACTTAAACTTAATATTATGCTTAATTAAACATTACAAGTTATTAGTATACTTAATGTTATACACTTAAAAAGAAGAAAATAAAATTAATACCACTTATGTATTTGTGTTATACTAAGACTTCATAAAACATATTTATTATTAGTACATATTTGTGACTTGTGTACACATTTATCCTTTGATTGTGAAATATGGAATGCTATGGAATGGAATGGTACTTGAATGATTATGGATTCTTAAATGAAAATAAGTTAAGTATAATATATGAATAACTTTACTAAATGAATGTAAAATGGAAATGTTACAGGTTCAACTCACAAAGTGCATACTTCCCCTTCAGGTATCGATAAGGGCAAAGCGATAGCAATTTTTTCTATTCATCTTATGACCCCGTATAGGGTCTTAAAATGATGATTTCTCACTTAATTGCTTATGATAGCAACGTAGTGAGATTATATTGTCAATGGTATTATATAGTCATCATTGCTTATAGTCATTAAAGCATCATTTATGCATCATTTCATGAATCATCCATACATACAGACATATTCATGACTTATCATACAGAGGATATAAGGAGGGAAAGAAAATGATATACAGAGAAATGTTTATTAATAGCGTACTAGGTCATACAGTTATTATTGATTTCCTTTATGGAATCATACAGTATAGGTTCCTATCATGGAACCATAAAGTAATATTATGTTCCTATGGGAACCAGAGACTGATACAGTACCAATATATAGAGAAATGGATCCAGTACAAGATTGTGCACAATCATACAAAAAAGAAATGAAATGTTACAGGAAAATCAGAGGGAGAATACAAAGCATGAATGCATTCTCACAAGCATACATTATCATTTATACATGTTGCAAATATGGAAGTTATGGATGAATAGTAATTTATGAATAGTACTTAATGAATAGTAACTTATGAATAGTACTTGATGAATAGTAACTTATGAATACTACTGTATGCCTTATGCATTGATTATAATAGCTAACGAGTGATGCAAAATGACATTATATGCTACAATTGTATGGCTTATTATTGATTACTGTGATTTGACTTCAAAATGTTATTTCTGATATATGCTCATATCATTTACTTATTTTATAGCACCATTGAGTTTTATACTTAGCGTTTGTCATTTGATGAACGCAGGACCAGGACTTTCAGGCTAGAATTTAGGCTAAACGAACTGCAGTTAGGAGAGATTGCGATTTCAGGGAATCTCATTCTCAAAGCAATTTGGACTAATGTAACATACTCCATAGTGTCTTTGTATATGTGACTTATTATAGTAACCTTAATGGCGGTAATACTTATATTATGAACTTATCATGTGTGTAATATTGATATCACCTTATCGTATGAAATTAAATATACATATCATAAAATGAATGATGGTGTGATGAAAGCATATATTGAAATAAAATAGATGCATATTATTGTGTATTGATATTACCTCTGTTATGCTGACATGTGATAATATATTTACGTATGACTACTGTAGTAATTTACAGTAGCAAAAAAAATAAAAATAAAAATAAAAATAAAATGTATACATCCTTTGTAGTGTAATTAATGATTTCCTTCCTTAAGAGATTATAATTTATACTACGGGAGCATGTTACGTCAGATATGGGTGTGACACTTCTTCTATCTTCCCTTCCTCCTTCCTACATGATCTTCTTCTTTTCTTTCTTTTAATTTTACTCTTAACATACACAAATATCACTTGCCCCATATATGCCCCTTTAGTCAAACTTAGGGTCAAATGTTTGACCCATTATGCTTATCTCTTCCCTACTTCTTTCTTTTATTTTATTTTATAATTACTTATAAATATATATATATATATATATATATATATATTCCCTTATTTCACTTAACCCTCTTTTAAATCATATACATAACTTATACACATACAATATGTATACACCTTCATACATAAGTACATACATGTATAATAAATAATTCTCAATTAACACTCAAGTAAATCATTCTAATTACATATAATTACTATACCAATTTAATCATTCACTTATAATAATATCATATGCACATCATCATAAGCACATTTAATATCATTTAATCATCCAATCTCATCTATAATAATACTACATATATAAGTATATTCTAGGTGTTAAAAGTGAATGTGACAACTTATTCCCTCTTTATATGTCCTTTACTTATAAATTCTTCTTTTTCACTTGCTTCCTTAATAGCTTTGAAAGCTAATCCTCTTCTATCATCCCTTCCAACACCTTGATTTAAGGTGATCTCATGAGTGAGGAGCTTTCTTAAAAGCATATCGGTAGAAAGCATTGATAGATCACTTGTTTCCTTAATCGTAATCACCTTTGCTTCCCAATTCTTCTTTGGAAGAACTCAAATAATCTTATTATTGATATCTTCTCTAGCATAAGTCTTCCCAAGCTTCATTAGACCATTGATAATCACCATGAGCCTATTGTACATCTCCGATATACTCTTATTTTACCTTATAGTGAACAACTCATATTCATGAGTTAAAAGTTGAAGCTTCTTGGTCTTCAATTGATTTGTGCCCTCATGATGTGTCTCTAAAGCATCCTAAATTTGTTTGGTGGTCATGTAATTAGACACTTTCCCATACTCTTCCCTACTAATGACATAATACAATATATTCATAGCCATTTTATTCATAGCATTAGCCTTCTTCTCTTTACTATTCCACTTATTCTTAGGCTTTAATATGGAAATGCCTTCAACTACAGTTGTAGGAGGATTATAATCACTTTCAATAAAGTTCCATAAATTAACTCTATCATTCTCTAAAAATATCTCCATTCAATGTTTCCAATAAGAGTAATCTATACCATCAAAGAAAGGTAGTCTTGTGTAAGATTGACTTTTAATACCTTGAGTTGCCATTTGATATTAACTCTAAGAATGTTAATTCTTAAAGAATAAAGCCCAAGCTCTGATACCAAATGAAATCCTAAGTAGGCAACATAAGAATTGGAGAGAGGAAAAATGGAATACAAGAAATTTATAGTGGTTCGGCCAACAAATGCCTACATCCACTTACCCAAGATTCAACTTAGGTTTTCACTAATCTTTCAACAAAGATTACAACACTAGAATCATAATTCTAGTAATACTCAAGTATCTTTCCAAAGGCTCATACTAAACCCTTACACAATGTGTTTTCCCAAAGGCTTGCACAAAAACCTCATTCAATCATAATCTCTTCCTACCCTTACATAATGTGTTTTCCCAAGGCTCGCACAAAAATCTCATTCAATCACAATCCCTTCCTATCTCTCAAACATAACCTAAGAGAAACATAAGGATTGGAAAGCCACAAACACTTTTCAAGGGATTTACAACTCAAGAAATCAAGAAATACATAAATCACATAAAAATGTATTTAATAAAGACATTGATGATTAAAGATTAATTTCTTACCTTCAATAAGGTTAATCCATACTAATATAAGTTATTCCTTGCTCATAGAACTATTGGGTATGTAATTAATGCAAATAAAGCCATTAATGCTCATATAACTGTACGGCCGTACGACCAAGTGGTATACCTATTCCAAACCTATTATCAAAAATACACACATAAAACACCTTATGGTATGCTTGTACAGCCTAGAAAACTTAATAGTACACCCATACCAACTATGGTACGTCTATACATACTCTGAAAACATGGTTTGTTAATATCAAAACTAAGATCAAGGACCCCAAGGTCCAACACAAACCTATTATTACTCTATGATTCCATACAAGAATCCAACTCTATTATTTCCAATGGAAATCTAACTATATGACCTAGTACGTATCAATAGAAACTCTGTTGAACTCTATAACCATCATCCTTATACCTCCCCATCACCATGACATGTTATAATTATGTAAGAATGAGCGAATGTATATGTCATGATGCATGAGCATGCTTTATGTCACAATATGAATATAAATTCAGCCACATATCATCATGCATTAATGAAATTTTTCTTTAAGGGGCCAACTATTGGTTAGGAACACCAGCACAAACCAATAATTGATTTTCCTTTATCCAAACCCCTTGGTGACAAATGTAAATCTTCTTTCAAACCACCTATAACATTGTAAATATATACTATAATGAGTCAATTGAAGTTGCTAAAAATTTAAACCTTGAGATCTTAGGGTCCAGTTCAAGGTATGAAAATCTAGCATGTGTATTATATGAAGAAAAAGCTGTTAGAATTTTGGACCTTGAAGTCCAGTTTGAGGTATAATTTTTCCAGCCTTATGAATTTCAAAATTGTGCATACTCTAATCAATCACTCAAAACATTATGAAAATTAACTCAATTAAGATCATACTTTATACTAAAATAAAGTACATTCAAAACTCAATCATTAAGATATAGAATGCAAGCATTTAAAACAATTTATTATATTAAGTACAAAAACATTCTGCTCATGAGGAACAATCTACCTTGCATAAATATTTTAGCTAAGTAAATCATTTTAGAATAGAATGAGTAGCATGCCATTAAAAAGTAAATTTAAAGAGCTTTCTAAAGATATATTACACGTCTAAAAACTCCATCGTTAGAGTAGTCAAAATGTAATTATTCGTAAGCTTAAAATCCAATCCCCATTCATGCGACATGTTGCCTTAATTTAATAGTCTAAATAGCATGAATTTTTTAACCAAGAAAATGACCTCAGAATAAAACAAACCTTATACCATTGGAAACTAAACTCAAAGAGATTTCTAACACTATATTACACTACTAAAAACTCAAACATTAAGATAGTCAAAATGCAATTGCCGCAAGCCCCTAATTTAAAGTTTGACAGTGTGCAAATCTATCCCCTATATGCTACACATGCATAACTCAAAGCAATAAAGCATGAAACTTGGCTCAAATGGCAGTAGTAACTCACTTAGAACAGTGCACATTCATATGTAAAAGATCATTAAGTGATGTGGCTCAAAACAGTCCATAAACTAATGCATTCCACTCTACAACACACAAAAACACCATTTTCTTCATATCACTAATTTGCACCATTTTTTCCCTTACCATAACTCATTCATTTATTAACTTTTAATGCATGAACATGTTCTTTTAAGTCATAAATTTGATTAACATAATCAATTTTGTAAATAAATATCTGTAACTTACACAATACATAATTTTTACATAAGACACATAAGTGTCTTATATGCTGCCTTTATATGCTTGTATGCATACCTTTCTCATTTAACATCCAACCCACCTTGAAATCATACCATACTAAATGTACACATGCATATACATGTTACACATAATGTTAGACCCAAATGACCAACAATCATGCACTTAAATTCCATTAAAAATAAATTATATAAAAGCATGCATCTATGCTACCCCCCCTTTGTAAACACCTTAGCATTTTCATATTATAATTTCATTTTACAAACACCCTAAATCCAAGAAATCAAAATTTCTTCATTTTGGGCAGCAACTTTATTTCCATCATCACTTAAATTTTCTTCCACCTTTCATGCATTTTTCATATTCTTCATCATAAATAATTACCTCAAGCACCTTATACACACTTAAAACAATAACTTAAGAGTCATTTATATGTAGTTCTCCTTAAGTTTTTCATGGAAAAATTCATGCACCACAACAAAACTCCATTCAATTACAATAGGACATCAAATTCAGCAACTTAATTGTCCTATCTTTCACCAAACAATCCATTTCTTTCATTCTCATATAATTAGCACAACCCTACAACAACTTCTCAATTCATTTATGACATAAGAAAGCATGAAGAAGAAGAAGAAGAAGAAAGTATGGATAGAGCATATAGAACACCAAAACAACATGAAAACCAAAACCTATGCATGATTTTATCTTGGAAAAGTATTTTTCTTTAAACTAGAAGGCAAAGGAGAAGGAGAAGGAGAAAGAGGTTGTATGTTAAGTGAGGGAGAAAGGATGAAGAAACTGACCTAGGTTCTTCCTTAAATCATAATGGTAAAAATTTTGACTTTGATAAATCAGGACCAATCAAATAAAGAAATTTTGTATGTTTATCCTTCTTTACTTAACCATTTTATTTCCTCTCTTTTAATGTTCATTTTTGCATCATAATTATATCATGATTTCATAAGATTACACTTACCATTCATCATGATGTTATGGGCATAAATCATACATAATATAATTTCCAATATTAACCTTAACTTTCCATGAAATGCCATTTATATCCTAGTTTACCATTTAACATATCATTGCTTCTAACTTTGCTTTAACTTATATTTACTTCTATAATCATTTTTTTCACTTTTTTTCATTTCTTTCTCAATCAATTTCATATCATATGGAATTCCTTTATCTATAAGATATTTCATTTCACATTCATCTTGTCAAAGCATTCATGTATCATATCTCATTCATGCATTTCATACATTAATCAGTCTTTCATTATAACGCATGCATAAAATGCATGCACTCAAGGAAGTTATGTGTATGGATGTGACAATATTTATGAAATCCCTGCAGAAATGGCAATACGTGTGATGGTTTATAGTGGTTCGACACTAATTCTTGCCTATGTCCATTTCTCCTAAGTCTCAACTTAGGGTTCCACTAAAATCAAGTCAAATACAATAAAGGATTCTATAAATGAATTCTAAACCCCAGTGTTTTTTAGGCTCATACTCAAACCTTTATAATAATCAATCTCATAAACTCTCAATTACACTTTAATGCCCAAGCATTAATCATACACCAACCCACAATAGCAAAACCTAATTCTTAGATTGTGAGAATATAATAGAATGAGAGCTTACAAGATAGAATTACAATATCACAAGTAAAACTTACTTGTAAATGAAGTAGAAAGCTCAAAGGATACTTGAATAAGAGAAACTATCCGTTAGACAAAAACAATGTTGTGTTCTCTATTAAAAAAGAGCTGTTAGAAAGGGTTTAAAACCTTTCTACTAAGTTGCATACGACTGTACTAGATATGGTATGCCCATAGCAATTTAAAAGGACACATTTGAAAATGAGAGGAAAGTTGGGTACGATCGTACCATCTTTTGGTCTGTCCGTACCAAAATATTTTTCTTGACAAGTAATTTTCCTGCGAGCAACCGTACGACCGTACCACCCAATGGTAAGCTCGTACCAAAGTAGGTTTACTAACAAACCAAATTCTTGCAAGCAATGGTACACTCGTACCAATCAATGGTACGCTCGTACTATGCTCAAGCGAATAGTACTAACTTGGTACGATCAGCCGTATAGTCGTACCACACATCAGAGCAATTTGGTACGCCCGTACCATTCACCAAAATATACTTAAAAATGGTAAATAACTTAAATTGACTCATACGTGACACACATATCAAAACTTTGAGTCTAACAATCTCCCCCTTTTTGATGTTGGCAATCAATTTAAGTTCAATTTGCAAAAACTTGTTTAAATGAAATTTGGATTTGAAAAATTTTAGAAATTTCCCCCTTTGTTTTAGAATTCATGCCATGAAATTACAAGTAATCAATCAAGCATAAAGGAAAGGAGAAAATATAAAAATTAGAGTAGATAAAACAATATAACATATGATTAGAGCAATAAACAGAATCAAATGATCAGAGATAATATATAAACTCAAAAGAATATCCAATACAATGATTAAAGCAATAAGAAAAAAGAAATAACAATAATGAAAATCTAAAATCTAAATCTCCACTATCATAAGGTATAAAACATAAAACATCTCCCCTTTTGACAACATGAAAATGATCACTGTGGGTCCTGAGGAGGAGGTGAACTCAATGGAGGCATCACAAAGGGTTCCATCATAAAACTAATGGAATGCAGAGTGTTAGTGGTAAAAGTCTGAAACGCATGAAAATCAGCAACATGCTGAGTAAATCGTTGATCAAAAGAGGCTGATTACTGAGTAAGATGTCCAAAATGCTAATCAATCTGGTCAAAATGTCACTCAAGAGCATCCAGATGATCAAGTCGAGTGATGATAATAGCAAGCTTCTGAGAAATAGAATCAGTAGAGGCAGTAACTACTGAAGCAGTAGTGGAAGTGGTAGCTGGAGCGGGAGAATCAGGAACAACAACAGAGGAAGAAGATCCACCCTGAAAGTGTCGTTGATATTTGTAACTCAGAGCCTCCTAGAGTGTGGCATCAACGGATGGATCAGAAGGGTCAAGCCACTCTATAAGGGTATCGTCTGGAAATGGAACCTACAAGCACTGACAGACCTCTACAACTCATTGATCGTAAAGAGAAATAGTGTCATTAGGAAGGCCTAATGACTGAAGATGGTCGAGTCATTGAGAAATATACTCTAGGTGTATGACAAACTCATCATTGGAAGTATGCTCAAAGAGCATAGAGTGCTCAATGAATGAGAGATCAAGATTAGGACCTTTTGGTCCAGGTGAAGGGTGAGTGGGGGGAAGGCACGCAGCTCCTAGTAGATATGATGAATAATAGGTCCAAAAAGAATAGCCCTGCCAGGCTACTTTTGAATATCGACCTCATGGAAAGAGGTCTGAAGCCAGTGTCCAGACTGGATAGGGGTACCCATGACCATGCAGTAAAGAAAGATAAGGTCAGGGCTTATAATGGTGTCATTAAACTCAGATCTCTTAAAAATGAGATAGGAGATCAGTCTATGATAATAGAAGAGAGAAGGAGACTTAAGGCAGGATGCCTTCTTTTGAGAAGGGCGAAAAGAGGTGTTGAGGGCGATATCCCTCTAAAAAGAATTGCAATCAAAGACCACAGATTTAGCATTAAAGATACCATCAATGTGAAAACCAAAGAGAGCATTAAACTCAGAAGCAAAAAGAGGATGATGTCTCCTGAAAAGTCTGAAAGTGCAGGAGAAAGAGGTAGATAAAGAAAAGGTTTGTAAGAACTCTAAAGCTACAGATTGAATGAAATGGTTGGGTAAGAATGTAAAATTTGACCAACCTACATTAGTCCAATATCGTAGAACGTCATCCTTCAATCCGGTCTGATAGAGAGTAGGATGACATGTAAAATGAGAGTGAGAGAAAAGCTTCTCACTCAGAATAGAAGTCCTAATGACTGAAGTAGGGGTAGCGTCACCACGAGGGCTAGATCCTGCAGGGACTGTGCATTTGACTCTCCATACGGAAGAGTCACTGCGATCACCAGGAGAAGACATAATAGATAAAATAAGTAAAAAATAGATAAGTTGATGAAAATTAGAAATTTTCAAAATTTCGGCAGAAGTTCGATGAGTTTTTAAAAACTCAAAAATAGTACCTGCACAAAAATCAATATAATTTGACACAAGGCACCTAAACACAACCCTAAGTAATAAACTCTAAAAAACCTAGAGCTAAAATAACCTAGAATGATCAGAAAATCAAAATTAAAAATAGGATCAAAAGGCAATAAAATATTAAAAACTGGAATATGAAAACATAAGAAAATTAAAGAAAATCAAACCAAAATAAGGAACAGGATTGTGGGGAAAGGAAGTTTGGAGTGTTTGGAGACTGGTTTAAGAGGATTTGGCTGGAATTAGAGGGAGAAATTAAGAGAAAAATGAAGTTGGAATGTGAAAAATTAGTTTAAATTTTGATTTTTAAGTCACGTACGGGTGTACGTCCATGGCGTACAGCCATACGGGCCAAAAATGCCTTGAAAATTCATATCACATATGGGTGTATGAGTAATGCATATGGCCGTACCAACTGAAAATGTTTAGAATTCATTATCGCGTACGGGCGTACGAGTAGGGCATACGACCGTACCAAATTTTATTGAAAAATTCCTTTAAAATGCGTATGAGCGTACCAAGTTATGGTACAGCCGTACAAGAGCTTGAACGAAAATTTGGAATTTAAGGTATAAGAGCCGTACAGGTGTACAGAGACAGGTACAGCCATACGGGGACTAAAAATCAGAAAATTTTGAGAATTTTCTTGAGAATTTCTAAGTCCACCAAGTACACCTACTTCAAAAATGAACCATATATCATTCCTAGCTCATATTTAATGAAGTTTAAATATTTTTCACTTAGAGGTTTTATAAAAATATCTGCTAATTAATGAGTTATATCAATAAATTCTAATACAACCTTCCCTTTTACACATTATCACGTAGAAAATGATGCCTAATATCAATGTGCTTGGTTCTAAAATGTTGAATTAGATTCTTAGAAAAGTTTATGGCACTAGTGTTATCATATTTAATGGAAGTACATGAAACACAAACATTGTAATCCCTTAATTATTATTGAATCCAAAGTACCTGAGTATAAAAACAACCTGCAGATATGTATTCAGGTTCAGTAATAGATAATGATACATAATTTTGTTTCTTACTAAACCAAGAAACCAAACAATTACCTAAGAAATGACAAGTACTAGAGGTACTCCTCCTATCTAACACATTTCTAGCAAAATCATTATCAGAATAGGCAGTCAAGTCAAATGAATCATTCTTTGCATACCACAAGTCATAATGCATAGTTCCAATCAAGTATTTGAAAATAAGTTTCATAGCACACAAATGCAATTCCCTAAGAGATGACTAAAATTTAGCACACATACACACAACAAATATAATATCAGGACTAGAAGTAGTTAGGTAAAGTAAACTACCTATCATACCTTTATACTTCTTTTGATCCATATATTTGCCACTTTCATCCAAGGAAAGCTTGGTAGTTGTGCTCATTGGAGTTTTACTTGGTTTTGCATCTACTAATCTGAACTTCTTTAGCATTTCTTGTGTGTACTTGACTTGATTGATGAAGATTCCATCTTCACATTGTTTGACTTGAAGTCCTAAGAAATACTTCAATTCTTCCATCATGCTTATTTCAAATTCTCCCTGTATATACATAGAGAATTCCTTGTACAATTTTTCATTAGTAGCACCAAAAATGATATCATCTATATATATTTGAACAAGCAAGATATCATGTTTATAATGCTTAATAAAAAGTGTTATGTTTGCCTTGCCTTTTTGAAAACCATGATCAACGAGAAAACTACTCAACCTATCATACTAAACTCTAGGGGCTTGTTTAAAGCCGTATAAAGCTTTAGTAAGTTTGAAAATATGGTTTGGAAATTCAAAATCTTCAAAACCGGGGGGTTGTGCAACATACACTTCTTCATTGATAAAACCATTCAAAAATGCACTTTTATATCCATTTGAAAAATTTTAAAGTTCATATGAGATGCATATGCCAATAATATTCAAATAGCTTCTAATCTAGCTACAGGTGCAAATATTTCATCAAAATCTATTCCCTTTTCTTGACAATATCCTTATGCCACACATTATTTCATCTAGTTCCTATAACAGATGCATCTCTAGGCTTAAGTACTAAGGTCTATACATTATTTCTATCAGACTGGTTTAGTTCATCCTGCATAGCCAACAATCAACTCTCATCATCTAAGGCTTCATTTACATTCTTAGGTTTAATCTGAGAAATAAAAGTAAGGTTATTATGAATATCTTTAAATTTAGAATGTGTTGTTACCCCTTTTAATGTTTCACCTATAACTTGTTCCTTGGAGTATCCTTTCGAGAAATGCCACTCCTTTGGAAGATCATGCTTGATATGAGGTGTAGCTAGGTGAGGAGGAAGGTCATTCACTTCTTTCTTGTCAACATCTTTAGCTATAGCTTCTTGGTGATGCTCTTGTTTTCACTTTGTTTTAATAAGATTCCTACATCATCATCAACATTGTCCTTTCTTAGACTAAAGGAGTTAGTTTCATCAAAAACAACATGCATAGATTCCTCTACAATTAAAAAACATTTATTGAACACCCTATATGATTTACTAAATGTAGCATATCCTAAAAATAAACCCTCATCAATTTTTGAATCAAATTTCCCAAGATTATCCTTAGTGTTTAAAATGTAACACTTACATCCAAATACTCTAAGGTATGAAATTCTTGATTTTCTAAGGATTTTTGTTTAAAATTTGTCTTAAATGAACTCGATTTATGACATAACAAGCGGTATTGACCGCTTCAGCCCAAAAGTAAGATGGTAATTGATACTCATTAAGCATTGTACGTGTCATGTCACAAAGAGTTTGATTTTTCCTTTCAATTACCCCATTTTGTTGAGGAGTTCTAGAAGATGAAAAGTTATGATGAATGTTATACAATTCACAAAATGATTTAAAACTTTCATTTTGAAACTCTTTTCCATGATCACTTCTTATTGAAGAAATGGAATAACCCTTTTCATTTTGTATTCTTTTTGTTACATTTTGAAAAGCATTAAATGCATCATCTTTATGAGCTAAGAATGAAATCCAAGTAAACCTCGAGTGATCATCAACAATCACAAGTGCATAGTGTATACCACCTAAACTAGCTACTCTAATTGGTCTAAATAAATCCATATGCAATAATTGAAGAGGTTTGGAAAAGGTTACCTTGTTTTTCATCTTAAATGAGGATTTTACCTATTTTCCCATTAGTAAGCTTCACACACCTTGTCCTTTGCAAATTTGATCTTTGGAAGTCCTACCACATGTTCATTCTTCTCGAGATTGCCAATGCTTTTGAAGCTAGCATGTCCAAGCCGTCTATGCCAAAGCCATGAGTTCTCACTTATAAAAACAAGATACTTCACATTTTTATAAGGAATAGAACCTAAATCAATCATGTAAATATTTTCTATTCTATCTCCTTGAAAAACTAGCTTATCATCACTAATACTATAAACAAAGCATCCTTTTGGATCAAACACAACTTTAAGGCCATTATCACACAATTGACTAATGCTAAGCAAGTTATGTTTTAGTCCTTCTACTAACAAAACTTTGCTAATAGAAAAGTTGGAATCCTTACCGACTATATCAATTCCTACAACTTTACCTTTGGCATTATCTCCAAAAGTGACATTTCCTCCCTCATATTCTTTAAGGTTTGAGAAAAGACTTGAATTGATGGTCATATGTTTTGAGCATCCAATATCGAGATACCGTTTGTTTGAACTAATCTTGGATCTCAAGCATACCTATTAAACACAAATGCATTCACTTCCTTTTAGATACCCAAATGTATTTGGGTCCTTGGGGGTTAGAAACATTTATATCATCATTCCAATTCATTTTCCTAATAAAACATCTATTGGTTGTATGCCCCTTTCTATTGCAATAATGATATATGACATTCCTAAATCTAAAATCTAGAATCATTATGCACATGTTTCCTTTTAGATGCATGAGAATGATTATGATTACATGAACATGAACAATGATATACTTTATTAGCATGCATTTTGTTTGCTTTAGGATTAGCATTTTTCTTTTTGACATCCTTTGGTTTTTATGTTGAAGTAGAAGCTTTGACAAAAATCATGCTTTTAGAGGTGTGAGAGGAGTTTTGATTAAATCAAATACTCTCTTTGTTACCACTAAGTTTTTAGTGCTTCAAAATAGAATCAATTTTAACATCACCTTGTTAAAACCTAGAAAGATCGTTTTTCAACAAATCCTTTTCTTTTAAAATCTTAGCATTTTCATCCTTTAAAAACTCGTTTCCTTTTCAAGACTTTCAAGTTTTATTTTAAAAGAATCAAATTCATTTTGTAAAATGGTTTTCTCTTTTTAAATGGATGCATATTTACTGCTAAGTAATTGATGCTTCTTAGCTAAGTCTTCATACTATTCTAAAAGTTCTTCTAATGTACCACAATCATCATCATTATCAAGTTCATTATTACTATAATAAGATTGAGATGATATGGTTACCTTATCATTTTCTTCATCATCCAAGAATGCCATGAAACAAAGATTGGTTGCTCCTTCATCACTGGATACCTCCTCATTTGATTCACTATCATTATCTCATGTAGCCTTCAATGCCTTCTTTTTGAAAGGCTTGGATGGTTTGTTGAGGTAAGGGCATTCAATCCTCATGTATCCCGGCTTATTGTATTCATAACAAACGGATTAATTCCTTCGAAAGTTATCCTTGCGATTAAAGTCCCTTTTTGCTCGAATGACTTCTTGCCATTCTTTTCAAGTTTCTTCTTCTTCATAAGAAAATTCTTGATACGTTTGGAGAGGAGGGCTACTTCATCATTGATCTCCCCTTCGCTTATAGAAGAGGCATCTTCTTCTTTTGAAGCCTTAAGTGCAATCCCTCTCCGCTTGTCTTCCTCTTCCCCTTGTTTAAGGGTAATCTTATGTGTAAGAAGCTTCTCGAGAAGCACATTGGTTGATAATATAGAAAAATCATTTGCTTCTTCAATGGAGGTAACTCTAACCTCCCAATCCTTCTTAGGCAGCACCTGTAAGATTTTGTTATTGATGTCTTCTCTTTGATACATCTTACCAAGCTTTATTAGGCCATTAGTGATCATCATGAGTCAATTATACATTTCAAAAATTGACTCATTTACCTTCATTGTGAACAGCTTGTATTGATATGTCAACAGTTGGATTTTCTTGTTTCGAACTTGATTGGTTCTTTCATGATGAGTCTCCAAAGCAGTCCATATTTACTTTGCCATGACACAATTTGATACTCGACCATATTCCTCACGACTTATAGCATAATACATTATGTTCATCATCTTTTTATTCTAAAAGTTTGCTTTTAATTACTCTCTGGTCCAATCTTCTCTAGCTTTGAGAGAGACAACACTGTCAATTGTAGTTGTTGAAGGTAAGAACTCATTCACCATCAAATCGAACAATTCAATTTTGTCGATGTCTAAGAAAACTTCCATTCGTTGCTTCCAATATAGATAATTAGTTCCATTAAAGAAGGGGGGGTCTTGTAAATGATTGACTTTCACTTGTTATTATAAGATCTTTGGCTCTAGAAGTTTACTTTTAATGTTAATAAGCACCAAAGCTCTGATACCAAATAAAATCCCTGCGGAAATAGCAACATGTGCGATGGTTTATAATGGTTCGATACTAACTCTTGCCTACATCCACTTCTCCTAAGTCTCAATTTAAGGTTCTATTAAAATCAAGTCAAATACAACAAAGGATTCCATAAATGAATCCTAAACCCTAATGTTTTTCAGGCTTACACTCAAACCTTTACAATAATCAATCTCTTAAACTCTCAATTACACTTTAATGCCCAAGCATTAATCACACACCAACCCACAATAGCAAAACCTAATTCTTAGAATGTGGGAATACAATAGAATGAGAGTTTACAAGCTAGAATTACAATATCACAAGCAAAACTTACTTGTAAATGAAGTAGAAAGCTCAAAGGATGCTTGAACAAGAGAAACTAGCCTTTAGATAAAAATAATATTATGTTCTATATTAAAAAAAGAGCCATTAGAAAGGGTTTAAAATCTTTCGGCTAAGTCACGTACGACCGTACCAGACATGGTACGCCTGTACCGATTGAAAAAGACACATTTGAAAATGAGAGGGAAGTTGGGTACTGTCGTACCACCCATTGGTACGCCCGTACCAAAACATTTTTCTTGACAAGCAATTTTTCTGCGAGCAACAGTACGGTCATACCACCCAATGGTACGCCCGTACCAAAGCAGGTTTACTGACAAACAAAATTCTTGCAAGCAATGGTACGCTTGTACCATTCAATGATACACCCATACCATGTTCAAGCAAACAGTACTAACTTGGTACGATCAACCGTATGACCATATCACACATCAAAACAATTTGGTACGCCCGTACCATTCACCAAAATATACTTAAAAATGGCAAATAACTTAAATTGACTCATACGTGATACACACATTAAAACTTTGGGTTTAACAATTTATATTTAATTTTAAATAGAATTCTTAGATAGAAATTAGTTGTTATATATTAAAATTATTATTATATATAATTAAAATTAAAATTAGTTTAAATAAATTTAGAGAAATGGTAAAACCATTATTTCACTTGTTCCTCTTTCCATTTATAATATTAATTCAAGAAATATATACTTAATTAATCTATTTCACTTGACTTTTATAATATGAGTTTGTAAATATTAATCTATAAATTAAATCTTTAAAAAATAATAAAACTTATAGGGAATGATAAAATTATCTTTTCTAATACCCTCCTTCCTTTTTTTTAATATACTATAATATTATAAGTGCTACAGTTACATAATGTGCAATAGTGTCAATTTGATTTATCATTTATGTTATTTTTTTCAATCATTTTTTAATATTTTTAATTCTAATAAAATATTATTATTATATATATCATTTAAAATTTTATTTTAAAATCAATAAATCATGAAATTTTAATTGATATAATCATATATTTAAATTTAATTGATTAATAATTCTAAAATTTTGATTGAAATATTTAATATCATTAATTCTTTATTCTTTATTTAGATTAATTTAAAAATGTCAAAGTTAAATTGTAATATGTAATACTTTTAATATTATTATTTTTTAATTTAAAAAATAAAATTTTATAAACTAAAATTAATAAAAGATACATATACTAGCACATGTTATATTTTCTCTTAATCAAAAGTTAGAGAAAAATATATTTTATCAATCTATTTCATTTGATTTTTATAATATGAGTTTAAAAGGATTAAGTCAAATATTAACAATATAATATATTTTTACAACTATTATATAATAAAAATAATTAATATTTATATTTAATTTTGAATAGAATTATTAGATACAAATTAGTTGTTATAAAAATTAGATAATGAAAATTAATTTGAACATATCAAACTATTAGATAATAAAAATAATTAAGTTTTATACTTAATTTTGAGTATAATTTTTAGATATTCATATATTCAAATTTAATTGATTAATAATTTTAAAATTAAAATTAAAATATTTTATATGGTTGATCATTTTATTATTTATTTATATTAATTTTAAAACTTTAAAGGTACTTCAAAAATAAATTGTGAAATATAATTATTTTAATATAATTATTTTTGAATTAAACAAAATTTATCAACTAAAATTAATAAAAGACTCATATATTAGTAAAAAATATATATTCATGATTAAAGCTCAAAAAAAGTATGTTTGATCAATTTACTTAGCCTTTTTAATATGAGTTTAAAATGACTAACTCAAATATTTATAATTTGAGACATCATGACAATTATTAGATTATAAAATAATTAATAGTCATGTTTAATTTTAAATAAAATTCTTCCATAACCATATATTCAACTTTAATTAATTAATAGTATTAAAATTTTAATTTAATTAATTATGTGAGTGATTCTTTATTATTTATTATATTAATTAAAAAACTTTAAATGTACTTCAAAATAACTCATAGGATACAATAATTTTAATATTATTATTTAAAATTCATACATTTTTATGGAGTAAAATTAAAAATATTATTTTTTGTAAATTAAAATTACAACTATTTAGTTTTATATTTATTACTATTTTATATAATATTAGATAAAAATTAAGTTTATAAATTAAAGCTATTATTACTTAATTTTTAATATTTATTTTAGATATATTTATATTTGATTTTAAATAAAATTACTTTTTATATATAATTAAATACAAATTCATTTTATAAAAATTGAAAAGAATGGTAGATTTGTATTTTCCCTTATCTTCTTTCTCTCTTTTAATATATCATGATATTAGATAAATTTTTAGATATAAATTAGTTATTATAAAAATTAGATAATGGTAATTAATTTGAACAAATCAAACTATGAGATAATAAAAATAATTATGATTTATACTTAACTTTGAGTATAATTCTTTAATAATGTACTCAAATTTAATTGATTAATAATTCTAAAGTTTCAATCAAAATATTTTATGTGATTGATTTTTTATTATTTAGTTATATTAATTTAAAAAATTTTAAGCCTATGCATGAAAAGTGGGAGGAAGGAAAATAAGGAAGGAATTTTATTTTCTTTTTTTTTGTTTTACTTCTTGATGTTTGATAAGGAGGAAAAAAAAATAAAGCTGAATAAATAAATAAATAGTTAAAAATAAAAATAAAAATATTTTAATAAAATGACAAATTTAGCCTTACACATTATAAAAAGATGAGTAATTTTATAACAATTAATGCTAGTCTCGTGATAAATATAATAAATAAATAAATTTATCGTTAATGATATTTTAATTTTTGAAATATATAATTTAATTTATGATAAATTAAAAAATAAAATATATTATTTGATTTGAATTGAAGAATATATAAATATTATAAAAAATATGTTTAAAATTATCACATTTTTCTGATCAACAAAATGGGCAAAAATGAAATTTCTCAATGCATAGTAATTTTTACCCTTATCCATAATAATTTTTCTTTCATTTTGGGAGACTTAATGACAAAGGAAAATAAGCTTATTTTCTTTTCTTTCCTCCTTCTTTTGCTATTTCCAAACAAGAATTTTCTCTTCCTATTTTACTCCATCATCTTCTTTCCTTCCAATTTTTGCCTTCATTCAAACAAAAGCTAAAAATACTTCAAAACATATTATAAAATGTAATTATTTTAATAATATTATTTTTTGATAAAAATAATTTTTCATCAACTAAAATTAATAAAAGATCTATATATTAGTATATATTATATTTTTTTTATCAAAGCTTAAATAAAGTATGGTTTACTAATCTATTTGACTTAACTTTTATAATATGAATTTAAATTTTTAATTTAATTGATTACATGAGTGATTCTTTATTATTTATTTTTATTAATTTAAAAATTTTAAATTATTGTAAAATATAATAATTTCAACATTATTTTTTTAATGAAAAATATTTTATCAACTAAAATTCATAAATTTTTATGTAGTACAATTAATAAAAAATTAATTTTTACAAATTAAAATTATTACTATTTAGTTTTGTATTTATTATTATTTCATATAAAATTAGATAAAAATTAATTTTATAAATTAAAATTATTATTACTTAATTTTTTATATTTATTTTTGGTATATTTATATTTGATTTTAAATAAAATTTTTAAAAATAAAAATTACCTTTAGATAAAAATTAATTTTTATAAAAATTAAAGGAAAGATAAACTTATGTTTTCTCTTATTTTCTTTTATTTTTCCTTATCCTCACTTTTCTCTTTTTTAATATTATGATATAATATCTTTTTTTATGAATTAAAAAAGTTTATATTTTTTAATTTTCGTATTTTCCGAAAAAACATAATTTCATATTTTTGCAATTTTTTAGAAAAGAAAGTGTGAAGAAAGGGTGCTGCGTAAATAGTCGAAAGTTTTAAGCATAGAGGAGGCGTAGAATTCTGACGGGCTGGCCTCATTTCAAGCCCAAATTTCAAGCTTCGGCCTGTAGTTTAAATGGGGATTGCAAGTGTATTTGTTTTCATGTTGATTGCAGAATCAGCTGAAAAGCGAGCCTTCTCTTCTTCATTCCATGTCTGCCTTTGCTAAGAGGACATGAAAGCCATTGCCTCTGCTGCTGCTGTTTCTTCTTCTTCTTCTTCTTCTTCTTCTTATAGGGCATCATCACCACCTGCACTCAAGAATTTCTCTCAATTTCAAGAATTAACTGGTCAGTTTAAGTCTGGTCACGGTCATATAAACAAAACTGAAGCTTCCTTAAGAGGTAATTGCAATTCTCGGTATTCACTTAACTCTCAATCCAAACCCCTTAACTCATTGCCGGGGAAAACCACTCCCGTTTCAGCTAATAAATTTAGTAAACCAATTGATCATCATTATTTTTCAAGCATTCTTTCAAGAAATGACTGGGTTTTATTGCTTAACCACGAGTTTAAAGCCAAGAGGATTTTTTTGAATCCTCAGTTTGTTGTTAGCATCCTGCAAAATCAAGAAAACCCTTTACATCCTTTGAAATTTTATATATGGGTTTCCAATATCGACCCTCTGTTTGCAAAGAATCAATCTGTCAAGGGTGTTTTAGCTAACTGTCTTTATAGGAAAGGTCCTGTTGTTCTGTCCGTTGAATTGCTTAGAGATATAAGAAAGTCAGGTTTTCATATCAATGAAGAGTTGCTTTGTATTTTGATTGGTAGCTGGGGAAGATTGGGATTGGCAAAGTACTGTGATGAGATATTTGGGCAGATATCATTTTTGGGTATTAATCCGAGTACAAGATTGTATAATGCAGTTATTGATGCATTGGTGAAATCTAATTCTCTTGACTTGGCTTATTTAAAATTCCAACAGATGTCTGCAGATGGTTGCAAACCTGATAGGTTTACTTATAATATACTTATCCATGGAGTTTGTAAGAATGGTGTAATGGATGAGGCACTCCGTTTGGTTAAGCAGATGGAAGGGTTAGGATATTCACCAAATGTGTTCACCTATACAATCTTAATTGATGGATTTTTTAATGCAAAAAAGGTTGATGAGGCCTTTAGGGTTTTAGATGCAATGAAAGCTCAAAAGGTGAGTCCCAATGAAGCCACAGTTAGGTGCATTATTCATGGGGTGTTCCGCATTGTGGCCTCAAATGAGGCATTTGAGATGGCAATAAGATTTATTGAAAGGGAGCCTGTCTTGCGGAGCCTGGCTTGTGATACACTATTATGTTGTCTGTCAAGCAATAATATGGCAAGAGAGGCTGGTGCTTTGTTAAGGAAATTTGGGAAGATAGGCTACAAGCCTAACGAAGCAACATTTAACATTGCAATTAATTGTTTAATAAAGGGCTTTGATCTAAATGACACGTGCAATGTTTTGGACACATTTATTGCGCGAGGTATAAAGTTGGATTTTAGCACCTATCTTGCGTTGGTTGAAGCTTTGTACAAGGTTGGAATGGGTGCAGAAGGCGACCGATATTTCAATCAAATGGTTAAGGATGGACTTACGTCTGATGTTTGTTCATATAACATGGTGATTGATTGCTTCTGCAAAACCAATATGATGGACAAAGCAGAAAAGATTTTCAGAGAGATGCAACGCAAAGGTATTTCTCCTAATCTTGTTACTTTCAACACCCTTGTTAATGGGTATTGCAAAGGGGGAGAGATGTGCAAGACGAGGGATCTATTGGTGATGCTTTTAGAACATGGGTTCAAGCCGGATGTCTTCACGTTTAGTTCAATAATTGATGGCCTTTGTCGAGTGAAACGAATCGAAGATGCTTTAGGTTGTTTCTCAGAAATGGTTGAGTGGGGTATCTCTCCTAGTTCTGTCACCTACAATATATTGATTCGGTCTTTGTGCATCATAGGGGATGTTTCCAGGTCGATGAAACTCTTGAGAAAGATGCAAATGGAGGGAATAAACCCAGATGTTTTCTCTTTCAATTCCCTTATCCAGTGTTTTTGCAGGATGGGGAAGATGGAGGCTGCAAAAAGGCTTTTTTCTTCAATGTTGTTGTCGGGTTTAATTCCAGACAATTATACTTATGGTGCTTTTATCCAGGCATTCTGCAAATCAGGCAGATTTAATGAAGCAAAAGAGATTTTTCTCTCGATGGAAGCAAATGGTTGTTTGCCTGATTCTTGCAATGCAGTCCTGGAGACTCTAGTCAAGCAACACCAGTTCGAAGAGGCTGAGAAAATTGCTAAAGCATGCAGTGAGAAGGGCATCTCGGTAAACCTTGCTGCTGCATGAGAGGATTCTGCTCGTGGGTTTACAAGTTTGTGCCCAATTATTCAGACTTTCGCTTTAGAAGAAGACATGGTCGTAAGACATGGGATGCTATATGCTCATCATCTTCTTGCAGAGGCAGGCATATGAGATAATTCTAAGAAGAAACTGCCTTGTTTCCTATCAAATGGTTACGTGATTTTGGCAGAAAATGCCTCCTGCCTTGGCACATAAACAATTAGCCTTGGCCCTGTGTTTACAATATTCAAGAATGGCAATTTCAGTCGATACATCTCTCATTTTCAGCTGCATCATACGATGTAAATATAAAGGAAAAGTAGCTTCAAATAATTAAGGGGTGTTTGTTTTAGCATATAAGTTAGCATATAAGTAATTGTTGTTTCACATAATTTAAAGGCTTATAACTCGGGTTTATTTGATTCATTATTTATAATAATTTTATATTTTATATTTTAATTATTTACCATATTAATATTTTTTATAATTTTAAATCAATATTTATTATTTAAATATTATCTATTTATTGAAAATATTGTTTGTATAATTTTGTCATTTATTTATGTAAACAAAAAAACAAGCAAATACATTAGTTTGTTACATTTATAATCTCGTAAATTTGATTACAATATAAAGTGATAATAGTTATTATCTATTTGATAGCAAAATTTTTTTTGTAGATTATATATTTTGTGCATGTTAGTTCTTTTTTATATATATCATTTATTTCTCTTGATAATGTGACATATAACTATTCACTTGAAAAATGATAAGAACACTCATACTCATACATTTGACATTATTTGTCATTATGCCTTTTTTTTGTCATTAAAAAATATAATTGTTTTGAAAATTGCTTCATTTTGAATTAGAATAGACATCTTTCATTTTCTATTGGATTTAATAGTATACTTGATAATAACACTTATCTATTAACATGTTGTCCGACTATTATTTCAATATATTACATTTTTTTCAAAACTTCTACATAGTATATAAGTTTCATTGTACAATATATTTGATACATCCAAATTTTTTAAAAGTATTATTGGATAATTAACTTTTAACTATAATTTGTATGGTGACATTCTATTTGACTGCAAACTATTTAGAAATTCTTATTAGTAAACATATTCATTATAATTTGATTCAATTTATCTATATATTCATTCTTCGTTATTAATATTGCATGGTTTTTCATGTATTCCAATGTTATTAAGTTCTTAACAAAATTAAAAAATACATTTTGTATTAATGTCTTTTCATATAAATCTTTTCCATTATCTTGTATCATCATTTCATTTGGTATGATTATATTTCCATCATTAGTTACAAGCTACTCTCCATTCTACTTTTAGTAAGAAATTAATAAAGGTTATATCTAACTTTGCTCGTATGTTATTTATGGACTTGAGTTCCAATAATGTTGGTGAACAATATTCATAGCTCTGATAGTATCTTGAAATCAATCAAATTCTATTTATTGTTATACATATCAATTTAAATTATATTTTAAAAGTATATTTTACTAATTTATTTCACTTGACTTTTATAGTATGAATTTGAAAAAGCCAAGCCATATGTAAATTTAATTTTAATTTTAATAAATTTTGAGAAATTTATAATAAAACTATCATTTTAGTTAGCTCTTCTCTCTTAAAATATTAGTTAAAAATCAAAACAATGTATTCTCAATGAATATACTCACTTGGCTTTTTTAATATGAATTTGAAAAAGTTAAATCATAAATTAACAATATGAGATATTTTTGTAACTTTAATAAATATCTCATATTTTTAAAAAAAATTATAAATAATATTTTTACTTATGTAATTTTATTATCAAAATTAGTTGTTATAAATTAAAATTATTATTATTAAATAATTAGAATAAAATAAAATAAAATCTTTTAAATTATCTATTACAAATTTAATATAATTAGTATTTCTTAAATTTTAATAATTTATATAATCAAATTATTTAAATTCTAAATAATAATAGGATTTTGATTGAAAAAGTTAAATCAAATATAAACAATACAATATATTTTGTAACTTTAATAAATACCTCATATTTTTTTAAAATAATCGTAAGTAATATTTTTTTCATATAATTTTATTATAGAAATTAGTTATTATAAATTAAAATTATTACTATTGAGTAATTAAAATAAAATAAAATTAGTGTTAGCAAATTTAGATTATTTAATAAACTTTTATTTTCTTAAAACTAATTATTTATAATAAAAATAATTCATATTTATATTTAATTTTAAATAAAATTCTTAGATGTAAATTAGTTATTATAAATAATTAAAATAAAATTAAAATTAGTTTTGATAAATTTAGAGGAATGGTAAAACCATTATTTCACTCATTCCTCTTCCCTTTTATAATATTAATTAAAAATTCGAGAAAAGTATGCTCAATTAATATATTTCACTTAATTTTTATAGTACGAGTTTGAAAATGTTAATGTATTGAAGTTCTAAATAGACAACAAAAGATTTATAGTGGTTTGACACATCAACTTGCCTACGTCCACTTCTCCGAAGATTCAACTTAGGATTCTACTAATTTCTTTCACATATACAACAATGGATTCTTCAACCAAGAATCCAACCATAGTGTTTTCAAGGCTCATACTCAAACCTTTATAACAACAATCAATCTCATAAGATTTAACTCTTAAATACAACAATAATTCCCAAACATTAACTCTCACCAACCCAAATAACAATTGAAACAAATTAGGGATGTAAAAGAAACATAAAGAGAATAAGAACAAAGTAAAGAGAGATAGAATCAATTACAAGAATAATCAAGTTACTTACTTGAAGAAGAGCTTTCTTAGCTATAAATACACTTTTCATAGAGAAAAGATCTATTACTCTAAGCATTAAATGAAAATAGATCTGTTGAAACACTTTTAGTTTAAAACAAAAGTTTCTACTAAAAGATGTGTACGGTCGTACGCTAACATGTACGCCCGTATAGCTCTTTAAATCAAAAAAAAAAAATTGGGCAGTAGCTGTTGTACGACCATATCAGAGCTTCTGCTTAAAATCTAAATAGAGGTACGACCAACCCGTATGACTGTACAATATAGCAATCCTTAGTGGTACGCTCGTACACGCTATAATTTTGCAAGTTTTCATTAATTTTGAATTAAATTGATTTGTTAACATTAAAATCCAAAGTGGTGGGTCTAACAATCTCCCCTTTTTTTATGTTGACAATCAATTTAAGTTCAATAAACATAAAAATTTAAAAATGAAATTCTCCCCCTTTCTTTAGGAATTTATACATATAATAAAAATCCAATAAGAATGAAACCATCATCCAAAGCATAAGTATCATCAAACAAGTCATATAACAAGTTATAAACATCCATAAAACAAGTCAATAACAAATAAGTTATAAACAAAATAAACTAAATAAGTCATCTCCTAAGTCATATCTATAACAAAACACATAAGTAACAAAACACATAAGTATCATCTCTAAGTCATCTCCTCTTTGTCAATAATAAAAAGACATCAGGAAGGAGGAGGGATAAATGGATCAAGAAATAACTGAATGGATTAAAGTACAGTGGTAGTGGAGGCATAGAACTCTTGAAACTTCTGATTCTACTGATGTAGACGCTAATTAACAGAATCCAATCGAGTAGTCATCTAATCAAACCGTTGATCAAACCCATTTAATCAAATGTTGAGCATTGTAAACTATTGAGTAAGAAGATCAACTACAGAGTGAACAAAGGAGGAATCAGTAGCAACAGTAGCAGAGGAACCACCCTTACTCTATGTCTAATGCTTACAGTGCAAAGCTGCCTCACGTTGAGCATCTTCTTATGGAGAACTGGTGCAAGAATGAAAGATAATAGAAGTATCATCCTCTAAGTACTCAGCATCAGAGGGAATCAAAATCTGCATATATTAATATCTCTCCACAGCCTTAGCACCATATAGTACTATAGTGTCATTAAGTAAGCCAAGTGCCAGAAGATGCTCTAAACGTCATTTAATATACTTTATATGAGGAGTATAGACATTTAGTCTATTAGACTTAAGAAGCATGGCATGCTTTATAAAGGATATATCGAGATTAGAACCAATGGTCTAGGAGCAGGAACATTAGAAGGGAGACCCTTTAGAGTACGACAGATGTGCAAAATATGCAAACTATATAGAACAGCTCTGCCAAGCTAATCATGATTACCAACTTTAAGAAATTGCTCTTGAAGCCAGCGATCAGTCTAGATTCTAAATCCATGGACCATATAATGAAGATAAATCATATCAGGACTAGTCACTGTATCGTTACACTCTAATCGTCCAAATAAAAGATAAGAAATCAGTTAATGATAGTAGAATAGAGCAAGAGATTTAAAACAGGAGGCTTTAAGCCAAGAAGCACCAAAAGGACTATCAAATGCAATATCCTTCCAGAAAATGTTCCTATCGAACATAGCAGTTTTGGGATTTTCAATGCCATCAGAGTGAAAATCTGAAATGCTATTATTTTGATCTTTAGACAGCTTATACAAATGCCTAAACATTTTGAAAGTACATTAGGAATCATCATCTAGTTTAAATATGTATAGAAACTCAAGAGTTAGCTCATTTATACATTGATTATCTAAAAAAGCAAAATTAGACCAACTAGCATTTGCTAAATAACATCTAACCTCAACTTCTATACCTATAATACGTAAAGTAATAAGACATGCAAAACGAGATGAAGCAAAATGTTTTATATTGAGAATGGCTTTACATTTTCCAAACTAAGGAAATTGAGGAGGAGAAGAATTCCTTTCACGATCCTTAGTTTGGGTTCATTTACCCTTGTCTCAGGTTTAGGAAGATGAACCACCATGAGAAGACATAGATAAAAATTGGTTCACAATCCACAAAACTCAAGAAAATAATAAAACTAGTTTGAACAATACATGAAAATCAAGAAAATCAACAAGAATTAGTCAAATAAGAAAGAAACCAACAAAAATAAGTTGAAATCTGATCAAAAATCACAAAATCGAAGTAATTTAGAGTAGAAAACTTGATTTGATGAGAAGAAAATCAAGGTAATTTAGAGAAGAAAACTTGATTAGTGAAAAACTAAACCAAAAACGGGATGAAACTCTTAAAATTAGTTAATTTTAAGTGAAAAGGAGTTGATTTTTGTGAGATTTGGGGTCAAAAATGGGAGAAATTTGGTTAGAGGAGAGAAAACAATGAAAATGGCAATGGAAGTGAGAAGAAAAATTGATTTTTAGGGTTTAAAATTAGGGTTTCAGAGTCACATACAGGCATACAGTTCTGACATATGGTCGTACACAATGATTTTTCAAAATGCAAATTTAGGAAAAACAAGCGTATGGGCATACCAAACATATGTACAACTGTACATAAGCTAAGGTCAAATTTTCTGGATTTAAAGTTTTGATGTACGGTCGTACATATACAGGTGTACCATCATACACAAGCTACTACTAGATTTTGAGAAATTTGAACGTACAGTCATACAACATATCCGTACAGCCATACATAAGCTACTACCAAATTTTACAAAACTTGTTTGATTAAGCGTACGGGTGTACCAAACCTTATACGACCGTACAGTTACATAGAATTTGATTTTTGGAAGATTTTAAGAGCTAAAAACATTCTTGAATTATAGATTTTATAAGATCAATAGGTGAAAACATACAATTACTTCAGAAATAATCCATCTATTATCCTTAATTCATGCTTAATGAAGTTCAATCTTTCTTCATAAAGGGGTTTGGTAAAGATATCAACAAGTTGGTGATTTATATCAACAAATTCTAATACAACCTTCCCTTTTTTCATATTATCATGAAGGAAATGATGTCTAATATCAATATGCTTACTTCAAGAGTGTTGTATGGGATTCTTAGATAAGTTTATAGCACTAGTATTATCACATTTTATGGAAGTGCATGAAACATACAAAATGTAGTCTCTTAATTATTGTTGAATCCATAACACTTGAGCACAGAAACAATCAGCAGATACATATTTAGCTTTAGCAGTAGATAAAGCAACAAAATTTTGTTTCTTGCTAAACCAAAAGACTAAGTAATTTCCTAGAAAATGACATGTTCCTGATATTCTTTTTTTATCTAACACATTTCCAGTAAAATCAACATTAGAAAAAGCAATCAAGTCAAATAAAGTACCTTTAAGATATCACAAGCTATAAGCAGAAGTATCATTCAAATATTTAAAAATACGTTTAATAATAGTTAAGTGAGATTCTCTAGGTGAAGCTTGAAAGCGAGCATACATACACACAATAAATATAATATCAGGTTTAGAAGCAATTAGATAGAAAAGACTACCTATCATACCTTGATATTTCTTTTGATTAATAAGTTTGCCATTTTCATATAATGAAAGTTTTGTAGCTATGTTCATTGGAGTTTTGCTTGCTTTTACTTCACTCATTCCAAACTTCTTTAACATCTCTTTAGTGTATTTGATTTGATTGATAAAAATACTATCTTGGCATTGCTTAACTTGAAGTCTTAGAAAGTACTTTAGTTCTTCCATCATGCTCATTTTAAATTCTCCCTGCATACACTTAGAAAATTCCTTGCACAAATCTTCATTAGTAGCACCAAATATAATATCATCCATATAGATTTGCACAAATAGAAAATCATGCTTATAATTTTTGATAAAAAGAGTTATGTTTGCTTTATCTTTTTCAAAACCATGACTAATTAAAAACAAACTTAGTCTTTCACACCAAGCTCTTAGAGCTTGTTTAAGTCCATACAAGGCTTTGGTGAGTTTGAAAATATGATTTGACATATTAAAATCTTCAAAACCGGGGGGTTGTTCAATATAAACTTCTTCAATAAAATTATTTTAAAAAGCACTTTTAACATCCATTTGAAATATTTTGAAATTCATGTAAGATGCAAAGGCTAACAACATTTAAATTGCTTCCAATCAAGCTATTGGGGTAAAAGTTTCATCATAGTCAATCCTCTCTTCTTGACTATATCCTTTAGCAACTAATCTAGCTTTATTTTTAGTTATGACACATCCTTATCTAATTTATTTCTAAAAATTTTATGCTAATAACTGAAGCATTTCTGGGTTTAGGTACTAAGGTCCACACCTTATTTCTCTCAAATTGATTGAGTTCCTCTTGCATAGCAAGGACCCAATTTTCATCACTTAAAGCCTCATTTACGTTCCTTGGCTCTATATGAGAGATGAATGCAAAGTTATTATGAATTTCTTTAAAATGAGAATGAGAATTACCTCTTTTTAAGTTTCTCTTATAATTTTTTACTTGGAATGCCCTTTAGGAAAATGCCAGTCCTTAGGTAGGTCATGTGAGATATGTGTAAAGGCAAGGTGAGGAGGGAGTTCATCATTTTCTCCCCTTTTGACTTCCTTTATAATCACTTCTTGAGATTGACTCTCATGATCCTCCTTTTATTCCATTAATATTATTATATCATCATCAAATAAATCCTTTCTCGGACCAAGGGGATTAGTTTCATCAAAAACAATATGCATAGATTCTTCAATAATCAAAGATCTTTTATTGAAAACTCTATAAGACTTACTAAAAGTTGTATAACCAAGGAAAATTCCTTCATCAATTTTTAAATCAAAATTTCCAAGATTATCCTTAGTATTCAAAATGTAACATTTGCATCCAAATACTCTAAGATATAAAATTCTTGGTTATCTACCATTTCATAGCTCTTATGGAGTTTTGTATAAAATTAGTCTTAAATGAGTTCTATTTGAGACATAGCAAGCGGTATTGATGGCTTCTGCCTAAAAATATGAAGGTAAGTGATACTTATTGAGCATTATACAAGCCATATCACAAAGGGTTCTGTTTTTCCTTTCTATTACCCCATTTTGTTGAGGAGTTCTAGGAGAAGAGAAATTATGATTTATTCCATGATTATTGGAAAATAATTTAAAATTTTCATTTTAAAATTCTCTTTCATGATCACTTCTTATGGATGAAATGTAAAATCCTTTTTCATTTTGAATGTGTTTTGTCAAACTTTGAAAAACATCATATTTATGAGCTAGAAAAGAAACCTAAGTAAATCTAGAGTAATCATATACTACTATAAGTGTATAATGCATTCCACCTAAACTAGCAATTCTAATTGGTCCGAATAAGTCCATGTGAAGCAGTTGAAGAGGTTTAGATGTTGTTATCTTGTTTTTAACTTTAAAGGAGGATTTTACCTGTTTACCTATTTAGCAAGCTTTACATACTTTATCTTTGAGAAATTTGATATTGGAAAGTCTAATCACATGTTCATTCTTCCCAAGGTCTCAAATATTCTCAAAACTTGTGTATCCAAGCCTTCTATGCCATAACCATGAAACCTCGCTTATTGAGACAAGACAGTTAACACTTTATTAGAGAAAGAGTCTAGATCAATTACATAACTATTTTTAATTCCTTTTTCTTGAAATATTAGCTTGTCATCAGACATTCTATATACAAGGCAATCTTTTGGATCAAAAATAATATTGTAACCATTATCATAAAGTTGACTAATATTCAAAATATTATGCTTCAATCCTTTAACTAATAAGATTTTGCTGATAGAAAAAGTAGATTCCTTACCAATCTTACCAATTCCGATTACTTTACCTTTTACATTATCTGTAAAAGTGACATTTCCACTATCTCAATTCTTTAAATGAGAAAACAAGCTTGCATTTCCAGTCATGTATCTTGAATATCCACTATCAAGATACCATTTGTTCATATTTACCTTGGTTTTCAAGTACACCTAATAAATAAACATAATCATTATCACACTCATACTCGGCGCAACATGCTCCTGTAGTATAATTAATAATCTCATAAGAAAGGAAATCATTAATTACACTACAAGGGGTGCGTAAATTTTTTTTTCTTTTACTATATAACATCTATTTAATTTTTATAGTATATATGCTTGAGTACTTTGGCAATCTGTAAACATTAATTATGTTTCATACATAATATAATATTCACCATCCATACATACTTATATTATTATACATCATTATCATATTCACATCGGTGAGTTATAGCGATTTAACATAAGTATACATTGCAAACACACCACAATTGTTACACCCGCATTAGAGACCCTAGGAGTTATTCATTTATATGCGTGAATGTGTAGATGAATGGTAGGATTGCCTTATGTCTATGTGATGTGTATGAATGTAGAATGATGTATGATGATGGTTTTATGCTTGTGCGTATATGTGTTACTATGTATGTCTTTATTGGTATGCCTTGTGTG
>CANYBF012767848.1:0-11836 GCA_948192965.1 Dalechampia spathulata | reverse complement strand
TGTGGATACTGTTGGAGGCTGCCTACTTTGGTGGTTTTTGGTTTGCTACAACCATAAACATTTTAGAGATAAAGAACGAAGGACATCTGCACATAAAGTAAGGGTTACTATCCAACATGTCACTTCTAATCTCTAAACTAGTTCTTCTGTGTTTTGGTGCAAAGATCTTCTTTTGGTTTGTTGTTTTAAAATGAAAATTTTAAATTTCTTCCGCTGCTTAATCACTAAACAAACCAACAGAAAATAGGCCAGGTCTATGCAAATCCACTCACATGATAAGGCAAAGATCCACATAGCATGCAATAAAGGTCCTAGTTTGGAATGTTGCTAGGCTTACTACATGGGCTTTAGTCCAATTTTGAGAACAGGCTAAGGTCTCCCTCCACATTGTCCACAACCTATCCAACCAAATAGAATCATCGATATAGGACTATACCTCGTATCTATCCATCAGGAATCATTGATGGTTATCAGTACAGTGCAGCAAGTGGTGAAGGCAAATGTGCTTTCCCAAGGAGTCAAATGGAGTCCAAGGAACTCCCCCACTCACAATCACTGGTTTGACACGGGACCAAGGTGGTATGTATGGACACGGACTGGTGTTGTGATGCATACAATTAATCCAACTATGATGGGAAAATTGATATGAAAACTCTTAGATGCCACCACTCTTTCGTCGTGATGTCCCCAGTGGAGTCGCCACTGTGAGCGCCGGTTTCTGCCGGGGCCCAGAGCGAGGCTTGCGAAAGTCACGGACCGGGGACCGCACTTGGAGTGAAAGTGCAGTCTTCCTAAGGGGTTCCCTTAGGGAATGATATGAACTTAAAAGAGTCGTAAGGGAGTAGCCACCGGATGGTTCCGAATTGGTCAAACTGACCCATAGGATGAGTGCTAGTTAAACCCTTTAGAGATTCGGTTCGGGTGGTGGAGATCTATTCTATGAGTTTCTAAAATCGATTTTACTATTATAGTTGAGATTAATTATCCTAAGCAGGAAAGCATGCGAGCGTAATTGTAAGCACACAGTGCGTCATGTGAATTGGCGTTGCAAGGTTGAACGTAAAATGACATATAAAGCTATATGACATTTAAATGGCATGGCATATGCATGACATTCATAGGAGCGATAAAGTAGCATAGCATATGCATATCATGTGAGCATGTATGACATATCATGTGCATGATATGGCAACCTAGCATGTATATAGGCATATAGCACGACAAATAGCGTATGGCATTATGCGTTTAACATTTTTGATTTATTTTAGTGTTGGGCGTATAACATATGCAATGCGTATGTATAGTATATGGGGTGTGAATGGCATATCATATGTATGATATGTGAAATGATGGATGTCATGGCATATGCATGTCATGGCATAGTGAATGACATACCTTATGCGTGGCATGTGAAATGGGTGACATATCGTATGCATGATATGTGAGGCGATGCATGACATACCATATGCATGGCATGTATAGTAGAATGTGCTTGTGTCATGTGACATGGCCTGTGAAGTGATGCATGACATGGCATATGCATGACATGTATAGTAGAATGTGCTCGTGTCATGTGACATGACATGTAAAGTGATGTATCATATGCATGACATGGCATAATGTATGGTATACCATATGCATGGCATGTGAATATGATGTATGACATGGTATATGTATGATATGGTATAATGTATAGCATACTATATGCATGGCATGTTAAATGGATGACATACTATATGTATAACATGTGAAGTGAATAACATACCATATGCATGATGTGTGATGTATGGCATACCATATGCATGGCATGTGGGATGATAAATGGCATGGCATGTGCATGACATGGCATAATGGTGCGTATGTGAATGTGTATTCAACATAGTATATGTAATGGCATACAGTATGACATGCGTTATGGCATACGGTATAACATGCGTTATGGCATACGGTATGACATGCGTTATGGCATATGACATGGCATAGTATATGACATGGCATGGCATATATGTATGCATGATAAGGTGCATTGTTTGATTGAGCGTATTGGATTGCGTATTGGTGTATTGGCATATTTATATGTATGTGTATATGAAATACAATATGTTGTGGCATACAGTATATGCATGGCATGCATAGTTGTGTGTGCAAGTGTCATGTGACATGATGATATAGTATATTTAGGCAAATATACTAATAAAAATAAAGGCCAGTGAAAGGGATCGAGGAAATTAAGGGGATACACACGAGATAGGGGGATTATTACAGACCAAATAATAAATCTTATCCTATTACAAAAATTCCTCGCATACATAATTTCTCGGGGCATTAAGTGATACCCCTTTTTCCCTCAAATTGCACGATCCAAAATGCCCGAATGGATTAATATACAAAATAAACAAATAAATTCATTAGCAGTAATTGAAGTTTGGATTTATTTGACTAGTCCAATACCATTTAAAAGTACAAACCAAAAGTCAAAATCCAGCAATTATTAGGCAATAATTGAAAGAATAAACACGAGCCGGATCGTGAAAATTCCTTTTAATAAAAATAATTTAAGTAAAATTATTTTTGTTTGATCATGAATAATTAATTAGGAGGACTATTATCATACAAAAATTATTGGAGATAGCCCTACGACCAATTAATTCCAATCCTTTCAAAATCACATTTATACGAATAAAAATAGCATTTTATCATAAAAAAATTAATTTTGAGGCCAAAATTAATTAAATGTAATTATTTTATGACTTTTTCAGAATACTTGGGCCACTGTAAAGCACCAAATACCACTGGATATGTCAAAATACAGCGAAAATATGGCCCAAAATATGATTTTTGTGAAAATTTTCCAGGGGATGTGCGCTGTGCATCAGGTGATGTGCGCTACACATAGGCTGTGTGTGGCGCACATCACATGATGTGTGGCAAACATCAGAGGCCAATCTATAAGAAAATTAAATCTGTTAGCATAGAAATGATCTACAGACAAAAATACACAACTTTAATGAAGATAGTACCTCACTTTGAGCACGAATCGGCCTCCGATTTAGCAAATCAAACAATTAATTAAGTAATTAATTGATATAAATGATTTTAGAGCCTAAATCAAGTAGATCTGGACAATATTTGATAGATCCAGAACCTCAATTACATGGAAAAGCCACTGAAGTTGCTGGAAAAATCAGATCAGAAAAGGGTTCGGGTGAAAACCAGGTTTTTTTACGAAAACTTAGACCTATGTGCACTGCACATAGGCCAATGTGTGCCGCACATAGGCTGTGTGTGGCACACATGGGCACATGTGTGGAGCACATGGCAGAGAAAATAGAGGAAAAATTAAAAACTTTTCAGCAGAAACCCTAGATCCGACCCTGATCTAGGTAGATTGGACCTAAAAATGGGTTTTTGCTTTGTAGATTTGCATCCAACTCAAGAAAAATAATTTTAGAATTAAAATTATTTTAGATCCAGTAAGTATTTGACAGATCTAGGACATTTAAGGCATGAGAAGGCCTTAAATTTAACTAAAATAACCAGATCTAGCGAAAAAACTGAGCAAAAATGGGAGAAATATAGCATTTTCTTTAAAATCTGGGGCCTATGTACGTAGCACATTACCTCATGTGTGCCACACATAGGCTGTGTGTTGCGCACATTAGGTGATGTGCGCAGCACATCCCCCGATAAATAGTAACAGAAAGAAAGAAAAATGAAAAAAAATAAAGAAATTACCTTATTTTGGCAGCTTTTCTTCCAAGATCTTCCTTCTTTCCATGTTTAGGGAGCCTATCTAGGGTTAATTAGTCTCTAAATTCAAGTAATTTAATTAATTAGGGCCTAATTAATTAGGTGAAAATTTTGGCAGAGTTTTTGGTGCCCTTAGAGAGCAAATTCAGGATCTTTAATTCAAACCCCAAGCTCTATATTTATAGAGCAAAAATCGGGCGTGGAAATTTTGTAATTTTTGCCTGGATTTGAAAAATTCAAAGACAATGTGCACCACACATCATGTGATGTGCACCACACATTGCCTATATGCATAACACATAGGGTGATGTGCACTGCACATCACCTTTTGACCCATCATGTGGGGCCCACTGTAGTTGCTTCGGGACATGCACCCTGAGCCTATAAGTTTTATTTGACGTAAGGAACAACTTTGTAAAATAAAGTTTTTCCAAATTCGATCCAGAGAAGGCTCCCGACCAAACATCTTTTCTATGCAATGTGCGGTGCACATAGGGTGATGTGCACCACACATCACATTTTTACCCCATGCGTACCGGCTTGTACGGGCAAAATCGAATGTATACCATATGTCAACTGAAGTGCAATCAACATTCTGAGAAACTTTACAGTTATAAGTTTTCTCAAATTCGGCCCCGAACATTGAGTTTTGGCTAATGGGCCCATTTTAGGGTTTGTGACCCTATTTCGGCCCAAAATGGCTTTCGGTGTGCCAAAAGGTCGTGTCTCGTGTAGGCATCAGTGAAAATGTGTTCTATATGCATAGAACACTCGAAATAGGCCAAGTTGGGTGGTGGGCCCAGTTTGGGTACTATTCATGATGAATAGTACCTCAATGGGCCCCACAGCACAATGGGCCCAGAAGATGGAAAATAGCATGCCAAGCACTTTGCCTTGAGTGAGGTAGCATGTGAGATGTGTTTTATTCATACAAAATGCATCAAAGTGAACTATAGTGGGAAGCGGGCCCCACTAATTGCTTGGCGGGTCCCATAGCGCGGTGAGCACAGAAATGTGGCATTCGGGAAGCCATGGGGTGTGACTTGTGTAAGGCAGCAGCAAAATGTATTCTATAAGTACAAGATACATAGAATATGCTAATGGGGAAGCGAGCCCCGTCTGTGTACTATTCATAGTTAATAGTGACCTAGGTTCAAAATGCAATAATTCGCATTTTGTGCATCCTACCGTGCGTAGGCAGGCATGAAATGTATTCTGTAAGTACAGAACATGCAGAATAGGCTAATAAGGGCAGTGGGCCCCACTAATGTCCTAGGTGGGCCCCACAACATAGTGGGCCCAGAAGATGGCATTTACGATGCCAAGCGCTGTGCCTTGCGTAAGGCAACTGGAAAATGTATTTTGTAAGTACAAAATACACAGAATAGGTTATTGGAGGCAACGAGCCCCGCCATTGCATTTCAAGTGGTTTATCTCGCGCAGGCAATCAGTGAAGTGTGTTCTGTATGTATAGAATACTCAGAATAAGTGATGGGTCCCGCCAGGCACCATGGTGGGCCCCCACCAGTTCTGAGGTGTTCTATGCACCAGGATACACAAGGAAGACACAGAGACCTATGTGCATAATTAGGGTCGATATCGGGGACTAATACCGAGCCAAATCAACAGAAACCCAAAATTGCACGAGTGTGAATAGTCAGGGTCAACAGTATCATTCCCTAAGGAAACCCCTTAGGAAGACTGCGCTTTCGCTCCAAGTGCGGTCCCCAGTCCGTGACTTTTGTAAGCCTCGCTCTGGGCGATCGGCAGAAACTGGTGCTCACAGTGGCGACTCCACTGGGGACATCACAACGAAAGAGTGGTGGCATCTAAGAGTTTCCATATCAATTTTCCCATCATAGTTGGATTAATTGTATGTATCACAACACTAGTCCGTGTCTGCACACATGATATAACCTCCGTGTCAAAGCTGGTGATTGTGGGTGAGGGAGTACCTTGGACTCCATTCGACTCCTTGAGAAAGCACATCTGCCTTCATCACTCGCTGCACTATATTGATAACCATCGATGATTCCTGACAGATAGATGCGAGGTGTAGTCCTATTTCAATGATTCTATTTGGTTGGATAGGTTGTGGACAACGTGGCAGGGGACCTTAGCCTGTTCTCAAAACCGGACTAAAGCCCATGTAGTAAGCCTAGCAACATTCCAAACTAGGACCCTTATTGCATGTTATATGGATCTTTGCCTTATCATATGAGTGGATTTGTATAAACCCGGCCTATTTTCCTCTGACATATTGCTCTGCTAAGAGTCAAAATCTTTTCTTGATTCCATATAGTTGCACAACCTCATGCTTATTCCACGGGCGTACTCTTATCATAACAATATGATCATGCCCGTATTGCTCTGCTAAGAGTTGGAATCCTTTCATGATTCCGTATGGTTGCACAACCTCACGCTTATTCCATGGGCGTACTCTTATCATAATAATATGATCATGCCCGTATTGCTATACTAAGAGTCGGAATTCTTTCATGATTCTATATGGTTGCACAACCTTACGCCTATTCCACGGGCGTACTCTTATCATAACAAATGATCATGCCCATATTGCTCTGCTAAGAGTCATAATCCTTTCATGATTCCATATGGTTGCACAACCTCATGCCAATTCCATTGGCATTCACTTATCATAGCAATATGGCTAGGTCAAAATGCTGTTGGGTTTTCGCTGTAATTCCTTATATGATCGGGCAATGATCAAAACCATTTGCTTTTCTTATTGAGAGAATTGCACCTCGAGTTCTCAATGTAACTCTAGGTTAGTATCATACCTAGGGCAGGAGAACTTGAATTGATCAATTCTCCTGGAGGTATAAGGTTGGAAGGGAGCGCTACTGCATGCTACATGTTCACTAACCTTTTCGTGTTTTCTGTCCAAACACGCATACATGCATACTCATGCAATTCTCTAACAAATTTCCTTCGTAGCCATAACACTGGATGTTTCCTAGCATAGGATACACATACAACCTATGTGATGCATCACATGCACTCATGCATACGCATACTAACTCGCTTTGTTGTAGCCATAACATCGCATATTTCCTAGCATAGGTCCTGCATACATCCTACATGTCGCATCACATGCACCATACACAACCGTATGTGCATACTCATGCATCCATGCTAACTCTTTTTGTCATGTACAGAACCATGTCAGACTCACAGAATGCCAAAAATGTCACATCTTCATCTGCCCCTGCTGCCTCAACATTGAATGAGGCCACACTTGCTGCAGTTCAGAAGCTCAACGACCAGTCTGTGGCCAAGCTCCTGAATTATGACATCAAGACTCTCTTGCAACAACAGATCTAGGAGGCTCTTAGTCCTACAGAATTCATCACCTCGCTAACTCCAATCAAGGAAAAGGGGAAAGGTGTCAATATGTACGATATGGAGACCGATGATGATGTCTTGCTCTATATGCATGATGTTCGGAAGTCCGAGACCACTGTCTTGGAACAAAAGATTAAACAACTATAGACCATCATGAAGACCAAAGGCATGGGGTCTGACCTGGATTTTGATGAGTTCTCTGTCCGGGCTATTAAAGGGCTGCCTGCCAAGTTCAAGCTCCCTGACGTTCCAAAGTACAATGGAGTTGGGGACCCGAAGAACCATCTGAAGACATACACCATGCTGATGAGTACTACAGACTTGTTGGATGACCAGATAGTTTAACTATTCTTCATCTCATTGGAGGGACCAACGCTAGCCTGGTATCACAGCCTCAACAAGGCGACCACGGCCGAGTGGAAGCCTCTTTGTACTGCTTTCTATAAATAGTATGGGTTCAAGTCCCGATTTGGTGTAACCCTAATGGATTTAGAAATGGTTAAGTAGAAACCTTTTGAGTCATTCATGGATTACTTTAGCAGGTGGATGGATAAAGCTACACTGGTTAGACAGAAGCCATCTGAATCTGACATGATCAACAAGCTTATCATGGGGTCATTGCCACTCTACCAGGATAAGCTGAGATATCAGACGTTCCACACTTTTGAGGACATATACTCAGTGGGACAATGCATCGAGCAGACTAAGGGTAAGAAGAAGGAGTCTTCCTTCATCAAACCCAAAACTACCACTTACACACAAACACAACCAAAGACTCATTACGCCAATGCCTTACAAATACTAAAACCACAACACATCAATGCCCTGCAAACATCAAATCCCATACTCCAAAACACTACTCCATCTCAGAGGTTCTCAGATCTTGGAATGCCACTTTCCAAGGTCTTTGGATGCCTTCTCAAAGCCAAGCTCATCAAGCCACTAGAGCCCAACTTCAAAACATTACCCCCAGCCTCGGTGGACACTAAGACATACTACCATTATCACCAGCATCACGACCATAACACTGATGACGGTCACTCCCTCAGACTCGTCATTCAGAACCTCATCAACTCTGGTGAGATTGAGGACCCTGAAAAGTCCAAGCCATCAACCAAAATAAACCCATTGCCAAACTACCACAAAGCCAATTGCACTTACATGCTCCTATCAGGGTTACCACAATCCCTGGTTCTAAACTTCTTCTCTCCCCTCAGCAGTAGGAATATTGCTCAGTTGCCTGTTATCACCTTCTGCTTAGGTGGTGGATTTGAAATTGGTGCCATGGACATATGGTACGAGAGCTCAAAGGATGAGTCAGTAGATACTCAGAAATCCTCTAAACTTGAAGTATCAGATGCACAGGCTTCCGAGCAGTAGAAAGGGTTAGGTGCTAACAAGATGTCTTCATGAGTCCGCAACATGACTCGTAGTGGAAAGGTCTTCACTCCTCCCGATCTCGGGAAGAAGCCAAAAGCTCATAAGAAGCCGACCGAGGCTAGGCTCACTAAGGATGAGGCTGGTTAATCAGGTTACTCAGCCTGATAATGTTGTAGTCAAGCAATTGAAGAAGACGCAAGCTAACATTAGCATTTGGGACTTGGTGCTATCCTCCCAGCAGCATCAACGGGTCGTCGTCAAAGTGCTCTCAAGCATAAGCATCTCTTCCTCTGCATCTACCTTCAGCATGAAGAGCCAGCTGGTAAATAAGGAGCTACCATCCAATATGATCACTTTCTCTAACGCGGATCTACCAGCCGAGGGAATCTACCACAATAGAGCATTCTTCATCAGGGTGAATATCATGAACTTCTCCACCCTTTACATCATGGTGGATGATGGTTTAGGCATCAATGTCTATCCTTTTAAGGTATTGCCGAAGCTCGGGATTCAACTTTCAGACTTGAAACCCTGTAAGACCATCATCAGAGCATATGATGAGTCCAAACGGGAGATCACTGGTACCTTCACTGCCATCATCACTATTGAGCTGATCAAATCAGTGGTGGAATTTATAGTTCTGGACATCCCGGTGTCATTTGCATTACTCTTGGGCCGACCATGGTTCCATCCCCTGGGAGGTGTACCATCCACCCTACACCAGAAGATTAAGTTCCCACACAACCAAGGTGTGGTTACTATTGCTGCTGATGATGAAGTCACCTTAGCCTACATCAGAGAAGACATTCCTCTCATGACCGGCTTTCAGATCACCACCATCCGGGAGCCTGAATCCTACTCATACCAATCGAGTCCCGCTGTGGAGAGGATGATGTAACTGATGGACTATGTACCTAGCATGGGTTTAGGCCAGTATCAGCAGGGTCTAGTAGAATTTGACATTCCTACAGCCATGTGGGAAGAGAGGTACTACATTAGGTTTGATCCCTACACCTCAGACAAGCCAGAAGAGTGCAAAATGGTTCTCTTCATCCAAGGAGAGACACAACATGATCATGCTTCAGAGTTGCCTAACTCGGATGATTTCTTTGAGCAACAGTTTACCATCTTGATGATGTATGTGACCTGTCAGCCCTGATAATAGCTGGAAAGACTGCTGCTTCTTTCGCCATCAGCCCTGATGAAGCTTTCCAGATCTTTTGTGATATTGCTGATCTCACCACCGGCCGCCTGGAGCTGGAAATCATTACAGTTGTTGCACTGGGATCCAAGCTGTAGAACTTGGACATTGAAGACCTGCTATTGGCAAAGGTCTATAAGGACATAGCCACGCTGGTGGATAGCACCTTTAAGAAGCTTTTGTATGAGGATGCTGATGTCCCTATTTTTATACTTTTTAATGATGATGTAATCCTATCAAAGTATGAAGCAATAAAGAGCAACTTTGCTTATGTTTGCAATGTGTATTATGATGGCATTGTGCATGAGCATGAGCATTACATGAACATTTTTGACATTAATGCATCTTGCATCAAAAATGTTAACATTAACATAGATGAGAAGCCATGTTTACTCTAAATTGCATCAGACTTGACCTCTGAAGAGAGAACAGAAATAATCAGTGCATTGAAAAAGCAAATAAAAGCCTTTGCTCTAGGCTATGAAGACATGCCAGGTGTTGATAGGTCCATCGCGGAACACAAAATTCCTACCAAGCCGGGGTTTAAGCCAGTTAAATAGAAGCTACGGCACCTTCGACCAGAATGGGCATAAAAGGTCAAGGAAGATATCCAGAAGCAGTTGGATGCTAAATTCCTTGAAGTGGTCAACTACCTAGAATGGTTGGCTAATGTAGTTCTAGTTCCCAAGAAAGACGGTAGGCTCAGAGTCTGCTAAGACTACAGGGATCTGAATAAAGCATGTCCAGAGGATGACTTTCCTTTACCCCATATTGACGTACTAGTCGATAGTGCAGCCGCTAGCGTTATGTATTCCTTCATTGATGAATTCTTTAGATACAACCAGATCCTAATGGCAGTCACAGATAAGGTGAATACAGCTTTCATCACATAATAATGGACCTACTGCTACAAGGTCATGCCCTTCGACTTGAAGAACGTGGGTGCTACCTATCACTGAGCTGCAACAACCTTGTTGCATGATCTAATCCATAAAGGGGTTGAGGTCTATATGGATGACATGATGGTGAAGTCTCCCACCAGAGAACATACGGCTTCTCTTGACAGATTTCTCATGCGCGTTGAGAAATATGGACTCAAGCTGAACCCAAAGAAGTACACATTCAGGGTGATATCCAGCAAGCTATTGGGTCACATTGTTAGTCAGAAGGCTATTGAAGTGGATCTTGACAAAGCAAAGTCAATCATTGAGATGCCTATTCCCAGAACTGAGATAGAAGTTAGGGGATTCCTGGGACAGCTCCAGTACATCAGAGGATTCATTGCCAAGCTCACTACCATATGTGAGCCTATCTTCAAGCTATTGAGGAAGAACCAGCCCATGGTTTAGGATGAGAACTGCCAGTTCACTTTTGAGAGGGTGAAGCATTACCTCTTCAACCTGTCAATCTTGCAACCACCTCGATCGGGGAAACCGCTACTACTCTATCTAGCCTTAGAAGAGGAGTCAACGTTGGTTTGTTTAGTGATTACGCAGCGGAAGAAATTTAAAATTTTCATTTTAAAACAACAAACCAAAAGAAGATCTTTGCATCAATACATAGAGAAACCAGTTTAGAGATTAGAAGTGACAGTTTGATAGTAACTCTTACATTCAATGCAGATGTCCTTCATTCTTTATCTCTAAAGCATTTATGGTTGTAGCAAACCAAAAACCACCAAGATAGGTAGCCTCCAACAGTATCCACATGAAACAAGGAAGTCCAAGCAAGCAACCAATTGCTTCTATCTTCTTTTCTGTGAACTAGCAAAGAAAAAGAAGAAAAATTTTATGGAATTTTCGTCTTCCTTACAATTACTCTTGTGAAGGCCGAATTCTCCTTCTGCAGAAGAGTATAATTTTTTCCAAAGGAAGATGAATGGTGTGGCTTGACCTAGTTTTGGTTATAACATTATATTTATACTCCAAAATTAGGTTAAGCTAAAACCCTTTCAGCTTAACTCAGGCCCTGGGCCCGTCTGTGACTAATATGGCATGTGATTGTCACTTGCCATATGATAGCCCAACCCAATAGCCTAACTTAAACCTTATGGACTTCTAAACATTAAATGTTAAGTCCATAAAGTATTAAATTAATTTCCATAAGTAATTTTTGACTTTTCCTAAAAGTACAAAAATGCCC
>CANYBF012764986.1:0-60126 GCA_948192965.1 Dalechampia spathulata | reverse complement strand
GCTACGCCTTCCCCCCCCCCCCCCCCCCCCCCCCCCCAGTTGTTATTTGTTCATGTTTCTGGTTCTCGTGTGCAATGAAATCTGTTGTTCAAAAAAATTTCCAATATATGATGTCCAAATTAGTTGCTGTATATTGCTCCGATTTTCTATATATAGTCTTTAACTTGAAGAAAGACGAGAAAACTATACAGGGAGATCTCTGAGAGTTGTTGCTTTGCACCTGAACTTTTTGTTCCCTCAAGAGACATGCCTGAATCTGATTGCAGGTTCATGAAATATTTGTTTTCATGCATGCATATGTCCTTGTAGCGGTCTTCGGCCGGCGGATTGATTTGCATTTAATTTGGGCGGTGACTTCTCTATGTCAAACATATTTGAATAATTCGACGCAATTCCCTGGAAAATGACATGTCCACTACACGAACAGAATTCCCATACATGTTATCTATTTTTATCATCCAAGGACAACAAATAATACAAAACCTACAATTTAAGTAGAGGTTTCAAAGGAAAATAGACTTGGGATAAAGATTGATAAAAGCATTCATGTTCATTCCATATTAACATGTGGTGGGTAATATTATGGACATCATGGTAAATTGCTGGCAGTATTGTTGACCTTTGCTCAAGCTAAAGAGGTGTTTGGGTTGCGTGTACATGAATAAATGGAAAAGACAGCCAAAAAGGGACTCGTTTTTCCTGATAATATTTGCGCATTGTGGCAGCAAACTAATCATACACCGAGTCACAATCTTGTTGGAGTTTCTTTGTTAGGTAAGGGTTTTTCAGACTTCCGCCTTAGGAGAAGGATTCGCATAATTCCCAGGATTGAAAACTATTCCCTTGTCTGTCTGGGTCTATCTCACCCATTTGCAACCACATCCTAAATATATTTTGAATATGAACTTGAAAACCATCGGTTTTATCTGTTTCTCAAGTCCAACACATCAGATAATTCTGTAATATACTTACAGATATTAATATACCTATAACATACCTATTTCAACTTCAAACCCATATGAACTTATTCAAGCTATTTTAGTAAATAAAACGATTTGAACATTGCTAGTTTACCCGATCAAAGCTTTTTCAGAGGAGGGTAAGACTCGATTTTCATCATGATGCACCGTGATTCATCATCATTTCCATAACTTCATGATACTATCACAACTTAAAATATAGTAAGAAAACCTTTTGTAAAATGCTTATAGTAAGAAAACCTTTTGTAAAATGCTTTACTTGCTATGCATGCATTGGTTTCTTGTCAATATGGGATGAAGGTGCATCTTTCGGACCATATTCAAGGTATCCTATGTTCGTATTCCCTCTTTGTCCATCATGTATTGCATTGCACGATCAATCTAACGAATGGCAAGTCAAAAGGTAATGTCCACTTCTCAAAATCAAAATCAACATTGGTTTTTTTTTGTTATTTTTATCGTCAAACACATGGCACGAGAGAATAGAGGCATGAGACGTGAATAAATTTCCTGTGCTAGAAGAACTATTTCTTCGTACAGAAGCAAATTCCTACGGATCTAACAACGTATTCAAGTATTTTAACATCAATTTTTGCTAATAGAGCCATAGATATTATATTTACTTTAGTGTTAGACACATAAAAACATTTTATTAAAAATAAGATGGGAGCTTAAGAAGAAATTTTCATTTTTCAAGTATATTTATAACTTGAAACACATCTAAACAAGTATGTTCTTCTTATGCTACTTACAAATCATAACAATAGTATTATCTCCTTTAATCAAATTTACTTTTTAACTTGGAAGGATTATTATTTCTTATTTATGACCAAATTTTCATAAATAAAACTTTTCAAAGGCAATATTACAATTTCATGCATGTCCAACACTACGTACAAGCTTTTAACTTATTTGTTATGAGCAGAATACCAACTACTTCTCGTCTTTATTAGTTCAAAAACAAACAATTATTAATAAGATCTTAACCCCACCTTGTTTAAGAAATTTATCATGAAAGAATGGATTTTATTTTCCTTTATTTTCTCTTTTTTCCTAAACAATGAATTCCATTCAGACAACACATGCAAGCCTACCACATGTTTAACATGCATGGAGAAGCCAGAATACAAGAAAAACTGTCAGCGCACCACATAGAAGCGCTACCTACTTGTGGCCTCCATGTGACCTTTCACCAGGACATTTTCATGTGGCTCTGATTGATAGACAGGAATGACTAGCATTCTTAATCAAAATCGGCTTCCTTTCGAAAGAATACTATGAAAGGATGCAACTTCTGCGATGAAGCTCAAATCCCATAAAATGGAGATGCAATGATAAAAGATGAAATGCCTGTTGATTATGCTGAAAAAGAAAGAAAGAAACTTCATAACTAGCCAAAAGTACATCCATTTTTGCATGCCTCAAAATTTCTTTCCGTATGAGAATTGATAAGATGATCAACAACACTTCGATTACAAAACTAATCCACAAGTTTGAAATATTTTTATGTTTACCAAATCATTTCAAAAACTTGGGCACTTTTATATCATTGTCTTGTACCAGAATAGCCAAGAGAGTTTACAATTGAGATAAGAAGAAAGAGAAGCTAGTGTCGTCCAATTGATCATCGTTACTATTTGATGCTTGCCTTTAGAATGGATGATGTGCATGGACCATCAGACGTCATAAACGGAATTCCCTTAAATGTGGCCACACCCTTGTCATCAGTGAAAAGATTCTGCACCCATGAAACACCAATGGTTAAACAAGACAAATTCAGCGCATTGCAGTTATGATTACCACAGAAGCAATATTACAACAGGACAAGCCCCACCCAATTGCCTAGATAGCAAGTTCTAAACTACACAAAAAAATAGTAACAATGCGCTTCTTATACATCATAAAAGCAACGACTAGCTATTGACGTTCTAGCTGTTGCTCATTACTCATTTATACGAAGAAAATACTGTTAGTTTTTGATAGTCAAAGGGCCACCCGTAAATCTTCACGATTAAACTGTTGGCACATCAATCTAGTTCCAAGTTCTATTAAACATGATTCTATTACATGATAGGGTAATGCAATAGCTCAAATATAAATGCAACCTAGGGGCAAATCCGCTCAACATAAAAAGATACTACATACTGGTGTTATCTTCTCCAGCTGCTTCTTTTTTGGATTTAGAACATCTTCTGGCTTCCCATCATACCTAAAAAATAAAATTTGCCATTTATATACAATTAAATTGGGTGTTAATAGAAAATCAGATAATATCAAGGAATGTGGAGAAACGGAAAAAGGATTGGCCAAAAATAGCAAATGGTCATACTCATAATGCATTCAGCTAGTTGGGTTCCAGAAATATTTCAACTACTAAAATTGTGATTTTAGCTCTATATGATTTTGCAAACATACCCTGAAATTGAAACTCGTTCTCCAATTTTAGCACCTTCTGGAGGGAATAAAGGCTCTACAATTGTGTGATCTTCATTAGAAGCACACAGGACCTGGAATTAGAAATCATAGAATCGCAACTATATTTCAGCTTCACTCGTTAAGAACTAGGTAATTAATAAGGCATAATAAATAACTAGTCAATGCATTTTTTATTTTATGCTATGCATAAGATCTTTGTTGACTATAGGGAAATAACAAAACACAATAATACTAATATCCCAGAGAACAGGAAAAATAATAATATTGAACACATGACCATGTTCATGGTGTTATACATAAATTTTTTGCATGAACTCAATCATGATAATATAAGTTTTTGCTGACTAAAAATTGCACTGCTACATGATTCATACACCGATAAAGATGTCAAAAGCTGTTACTTACCAGTCCTTCTGATGCCACGTCCCTTAGTTTCCCAGGTTTTACATTTGTTATCAGCACAACTCTGCGATTCTTTACCAAAAATCAGAAAAAGATCAGAGAGCATAGACTTCTTTGAGGAAATTTTAACTACCAAATATATATATCTACATATATACAGAAGTTCTCTATTGAATTAAAAATGCATATAAATTTCGTTGGTAAAATCACCAAGTAATCATACCATCAACTCCTCTGGAGTGCAAAACTTTGCCAAACCACTGACTACCTGCCTCAATTTGGCCTCCCCAACATCTATTTCCTCAACCAATAAACTGAATTCATAACCACAATTTAAGAAAAACGTGTCAGTGATTGCCTATCTGGAATTTTATTATTGCAAAATGTTGGAGAAACCACAAGCTGGAACTACGACATCAGATTACAATTTACCTACATGTAATGAAGCACCTTTGTGATCAACATGATGGAATATTGGATGAAAATGATCAGTTTCCAACTTACCTATCAGCTGATGGATGTTTCCATGCTTTCCGAATAAGGCCAACCTGTATGTTCAGCAAACTAACACTTAATTCATTATCTTTCTCAGCAGGTGCTGCTTGAGTTGGTTTCTTTTGTTCTTGTAGCAGCTCCTTTTCCATAGCTTTTTTCTAGGTTGACAGACAAGAAGGGAAATGTTATAACGCAAGTTGTGCACTATGCTCAAAAAATAACAGCTGATATAGGCAGATCTGCAGTTGTTAGTCTAAAATCTCAGAACTTAAAATAAAGAATGCAAGGCAACAAAAGCACCACATTGTTTGCCAAAAATAAGAATTAAAAACAATTAGGAGACCATATTAGAGTTCCCTTGGGGCAGATAAGTTGTTAATATCGTGCAAAGGGGAAGGTAATCAGAGTTCATATACCAGGAAGTGTATATTTCAAAAATTTTAAGTTGGAAAAGCTTGATGACATTCCTCATCAAAACATGAGAACCTTGCAAAAAGTTCACATCAGTAATGGACTACAGACCATAATTCCAGTTTCTAATGATGATGACAAGTTTACCCAAAGATAATGATAAAACAACCAACACTCATTCAAATCCTAAACTATTAACCAGTTTCATCCTTTGAGAAACTAATTCATCTAGCTTAATGATATCTATGCTGGGAAAGATCCTTTATAGATCCATATTAATGTTTTGTGCATTGCATGGGAGTCATTTTATTTCTTTTAAGAAAATGATAGTAAAGCACCATCCTTTCAGCAACTGGATCAGATTCCATATGCAAAGAGTGGTATTTCATTTTGCATCATTTACGTACCATTTGTATGCAACCTAAGAAGGTTGCTATGGCTCCTTCACAGATTACGATTATAAACACTATCCTCCTTGAAACCAAAAATGTTACCAGCCTCTTACTCTGTCATCTTCTGACTAACTAAACTAAGCCTTAGTACAAACTAGTTCTAGGCTATAGAGGTACAAACTAGTTCTAGGCTATAGAGATCCTTTTCAATCCATTCAGTCTTGGGACTAAGCCAAGAAAGAGCTTACCCCAGCACCACTTTTCTTTTTACTCTGATCTGCTTCCAGTGTTTCTGTGTTATCGGTGCCCTGCATGGTCTTTTTTGCATTTGAGTCGGTCTCCACCTTAGCTGAAGCTTTGGCGCTGTGAAACTTGACAAATAAAGAACTATAAGAACCAATCACAAGGACTTAATAAACATAGGTAATTTGGTTGAGCACAACACAAGCTTACCAAAGGGTCAAACGCAGGCTTCTCTACCAATATATTTTCAAATAGATCCACAAGCTTTACCCTATGCTGCAATGTTTAAAAGGAAACAAATTAAATTTTATCACAAATAGAGCAAATAAATTAAGAATTGTTACATAAACAAAGTCATTAAGGATCATTTTCTTGGAAGTTGTCTCAGGCTGCTAACAACTAATACGTAGATTCTAGCTAAAAGAAATAGCAATTTACAGTAACAAACCAAAATAAAGAGGAAAAATCTAATAGGGACTGCACTCAAACTAAACAAGCACATCTACATGTTGCCTTAGTTAAATTAAGCATAAGGCTTCCAAACTTATCAAAGTCAAATCAGAATGATAGCTTGAAATAGAACTGGCAGTCAAAGAACAGAGACAGAGAAATTAGGTCAAATTCCCAACCAAATTCTTCAAAGGTATATTTCAAACCTTTTGTTTTAGCAAGGATTTTAGTGTTAACATGTAATGACAGCAAAATATTACCATCAAGCTTTAGTGGATTTACGTAACACAAGAAAATAAGAATAAAGGATAACCTGAATGTAATCCACCCATCTTACTACATATGCCATCTTTTCCCTCTCTGAATGGGAAAGGCCAACCTGGCATAAAATAACAACTGAAAATTACTTCGAATGTCAAACATTAAAGTAATTTTGATCAAAGTGCAACACAAACATACAATAGGACTGATTATAGGCAATGTTACACATTGGAGATGTTGTAATAATTGATAATAGAACATTAAAAGTAACAAGGCAGTACATAGCAAAATAATATAAAGCATACCACAGAAGAATGTACAACGGAAAACACAATAACATCAGCTTCAGAAGGGGTGGTTCCATTTCCTAAGAGTACAGACTTCTGAGCCAAGTCTTCATTTAATCTATTGAGAGCTTCAAAGTGCGCTGGGGTTTCTGCACGAAAACTCTCAGCAAAATCTATCCATTTCATCACCTAAACCAAAAGTTCCAATTTGATGTCAAGAAACAAAACTGAACCAACTAATGAAAGTTAAAAATGAGGCATGCAGACATTAAAGACAACATTCATGTAAGAATACCAGCAAAACCTACCTCATCAGTTTCTTTCTGTGGCGACCATTTTCCTGATGTCTTCAAAATGTTTGTGTACAAGCTCTTAATATCATCTCCACCACAAACACCCAAATGACCTTCCTGCCAAAATCAAAGTTGAATATATCATAGATAACAATGAAACAAACCAATAATTAGATCCAAACATGATTCCTGAATTCACAACACCGTAACAAGATACCCATACAGAATACATCGCATAGGTACAAGTTCCAGTATCGTTCCTTTATAAAGAAAGGATGAAATGACTGTTATAAATAGATAAATGCAGCAAAACATAAAATTCAGGGTTTCATTTCTTTTCTTTTTTTTTTTTAAAGAAAAGGGTTATATGCTTTCAATCACAAAAGGAACACCACTTCTGATGTTAGCATTATCAAGGAAAAAAAAAGCAGGCAATGTGTTGTATGAATTACGTGGACAAACTAACTAAACTAAAAGAATTTTAAAACAATACAGATAGAAGGTATGGAAAGGTTCCAGATAAATTAAAAAAGCTGCTCATCAAAGAAAGTTTAACTAACAAAAGATGCACAAAGAAGCCAAAAACAAAACTTTCAAACTGAAGATAAAGAAGTAAGCTAAAAAAACATGAGTTTCCCAAGCAAAGAGCTTCATATTTATGCGAAGATAATAATCAGCAATCAAAAATCATGATTTACAAAAGAAGAAGACGACAAGGAATGAATATAAGAATTACGGAAAAGGCTTACAGAGTGCAAAGAAAGGTGCTTGGTTAGGGCAGATGCTATTAACTGCAACCTATCAGTTTGAATAGCAGGTGCCATTGTTTAGGTTGTTCGGCTTCACTTGGTTGGGGTCCTCGGGGAGGGTTGAAATGGAGGGGAGAAGAACTCTGACAGTCATAGGGTTTTTGGATTGTGGGCTATGTCCATTGAGACCCATTAGCTTGATCTATCTCATTGCTGGATTCGGCCGGCCTCTTGTAGTCAGTTGGTTTGCACAGAGACCCGATTCATTAATCCAGAAGCTCAACACTGGGGCCCACCCTCTGTAAATATGGATCCCGTGGCTTTTGACCGGAGAAATTGTTGCGTTTGTGAATGAATTTTGATGCTTATTTAATTTTATTAAATATTATATATGTATTAATTTATATTAACTAATATATAATTACTATTAATTGATAGTATATAAATAATAATTATTTAATATTTAATATTTAATAAAAAATAATATATATTACTATGAATTTATAATTTTCTATAATAAATTAAATATATATAAAATTTTTGTAATATTATTATTAATATTAGAGGTTAATTTTTTCCTCTATCAAGATTGAAAGAAGAATTTGCTTTTCTGGATTCATTTTAGTTAATCTTGATTAGTAAGAATAAATATGTTATTTTTCTTCGTGCATTTAATAATAATAATTACTATTTATTGCTAAATTCTTTTTCTAGAAAAAAGTGACAAGTCATTAGTGATTTGCAATTAGATTAAAGCAAAAAAAAATTCTTATGCTTGTGAAGCATCAAAGTCATAGTTGAAAAAGGAAGAGAATAATCTCAAAAATTATATTTATCTATTTCAAGAAAATATAGTTGTTGATTTTTCAAGTAAGATGATATTAAAGGGAATGAATAAATGAAAAGAATTGTTGAGGGGACTATAAACAAGAGATCAATACATGTAAACTGTCATTTGGTTAACAAATTATTTCAGGAAACTTGATCATAAAGGGAAGCAGCAGCAACTTAATTATAATAGACTTGCTGCTAAGATCCTTAATTTTGGTTGTTTAATGGCAAAAATGAAACATGGGGAATGGGTAACTTCAGTAAAGCTCGTGAACCATAAGATATCGCATTACAAACATAAGAAACGTGATAACAAAATCAAGACCATTGTGAATGTTAACCCACTGCTAAAATATGAAATAAATGAGTTGTAATCTAAACACAGCTGGGGTGTTCGTCAGCACTTGAACTACATGATGTAAATGCATTCAGAATTCAGTAAATACTCTGCTGATATTTACATAAACGTTAGGATTTGTATGGTTATGTTTGATTGAGAAATGAAGGTTTGATCAAACAAATGGGCACTTCAAATAATGAGTGATTGTAATGAAATATGTTGTCTTAGTCTTGAATTATACAGTAGACATGTCTTGAGGTAGTGCAATGTCTTCTTTTGTCCTAGTCGTGGACCTCCTAGACCCACATGATATTTATTAATAAAAATAAAATGAAAAGGAGAGAAAAGGCTAAAGAAATAAAGGAGTTTGAGATTCCATAATTGAAGCACAAAGACGTGATTCCTTGTGTTGTATCTCATGTATTTGCTTCTTTCAAAATGCCTATCATATCAAACTAGGAAAAAGCTTTCTTATCCTATGATGCCTCGCTCATGTTTTTGTTTTTTTGTTTCTTCTTTATTGGAACCATTTATATTTATACCCACATGTGTTATCCAAAACCAAGAGGAAAAAGGGTAAAAATATAGCATAGAAATGCTGCACCGACTGAAAACCAATAATGGAAGCCATCATAAGTTAAAGCGATGATGCCTCTTTGATTTGATCCAGTTTCCACTAGTTTCAAACTTAGGACTTATCCCTCTCGATATCATGTGACTTGGAAATGCAAAACACACACCCTCCAACTAATGCTCAATTATTGGTGCTCGGAACAACTCTAATCCATGAGCTTTTTAAGGTCGGTTGATAACATACCCTATATACCTATCCAAAACATCGCAACCTTACATTCAATTAACTACATACAAGCCATTTCTCAATCTATGGATGATTGAGATGTAGAGATTTTTCTTTTCCCCAAACAACATGAATGTTCATAAAGTCCATCCATATAAATAGAGGTTATTGATATATATATATATATATATATATATATATATATATATTACAATGGCAACCAAAAGGGCTTGCTTTTGGTTGCATCAATTTCGGGTTTGCTGGCATAGGACCTGCCTCAGAAATTTTTATACAAGAAGAATGTGCCAAACCAGCCACCAATCAGAAACAAACTGGAGAAAATTTTCTCTCAAATTCTTTAGGAAATCCCAAGAAATTCCAACACATAAGCCACACAAGGCTCATCCTCATGATCATTTTCCTACCAACCAAACACATGTACCAGCCAGGATTTTTCGATTGATTCTCTTCTTTGTTTTCTTTTCACTTGCCTCAGTAATTCAGCCCAGAAATTTTTCTTGGTATGCATAATAATTACATCAATCAACTAGAACTATAAGAAAAATAGCAAGAGAACAGCTTTTTTCGCTTCTTATCCTCCAGTATTGAATCTCTTTAAAGCAAGAGCAAATGAATGAATGAATCAACCTACCTCATCAGAAGGCGTAGGCATAGGCAGTTCGGTTTGAACTGCTGGTCCATTTCCATGATTCCTGATATCGGCATCAGGTTCTGTAGCATCAGAACGTCCTGCAGGTTGCTCTAGCAATGACTGTCGACAAGTAGGACACGAAGAGTGAGATCCTAACCAAGTATCTATGCAGCGTACATGAAAACCATGATTACATTTTGGCAGAACTCTAACTTTTTCACCATCTAACAACTCTCCAAGGCAAATCGCGCAATCCGTGGCTATTATTTGCGTTCCGGTAGCTCCATATACGACTATAGGGATCTGTCGCAATAGGCTCTTTTTAAGTCCTGTTGCCGCCAGACGGGCAGCTGCTTCATCAGGAGACTCAAAAGCAAACCTTCTGCTACATCTTAGGGCGCAGCGTACTATCGAGTTGAGCCCAAGTGCACATATCAAAGCACAGAGTAAGGCTGCAAGAATGATGACCATATTTGAGTCAAAATTGGCTTCACTTGTGAAGCTTCGAGGTCTGCTTCCATTTGCTGTAGGCGGTGTATCTGATTCCGTGGTGAGAAGTAGTCGATGAGGACGATGATGAACGCTATTTACCATGGCGATAGCTGTTTTGCAATTCTCTAGACAAGCATCACAGCAAGACCTGCTTCTGCTGGAGTTAACTTTGCTCTTTATGCAAGTTACTTCAATAGGGAAAGGGTGGATATGTCATTGCTCCTCCATTGTTTATCATCACCAAATCAGGCTAGAAAGGAGAATGAAAGTAAAAATTTATAAATAAGAAAAGAGTAGTTTTGGTGTGTGCAGTATAACTTTAAAAAATGGAGGATGGGTTGTTATTGTTTGTTGTATAACCTGCTTTGAATTGCTACCAGAAAAGGACTGCTTTAAAAATAACTAAACATGTAGAAAGAGGAGCAGAATAGAGGGAGTTGAAGGGTATAAAATCACAAATCTTTTAAGAGCATATATCAAAGGGAAAAAAGAAGCGGAAATGAAAGGAAAGCAGGATCTGGGGAAGCCTTATGGAGCTGGTAATAACAAAATGCTATGGAAGAAAAGTTTCATGGTATTATGTATTTGCGGTTGGAAGGGATAAGGGAAGAGGCTTAATATGTGAAGGAAAAGAATAATTGGAAGAGGGGTGGAGTGGTCTACCGACACCAGTGAATGGTTGACACGGCAAAGGAAGTTTTGGAGTTAAAACATTGTGGGCATGTCATTGATGACAAGTGAAAGCCCAGAACCAAGCCTCCCCTGGATTTTCTCGTATTAATCAATAACAGTGCCACCAAAGAAGGCCCTCTCCAGTCGAAATGACATTTCTACACAAGGTTGAAGTTGAAAAATAAATAAAAGAATTTTGAGATGATTTTTTTATGGTACCTGATCCCAGCTAATCACAATTACTCGTGTTTTTTTCAAAAAAAAATTATATGCTTATATTCTAGAGCACCAAATCCTTGCTTCTCCCACTGCTCCACTCTTGCTTCAGTCAGAACCTCAACAAATTCCCTTCTTCATTGTTTATTCTGCCCCATGCTCATCTTTACTCTATTTATTTATTATTTCACAACCTTCATCAAGTTATAAAATTATGCATGAACATTGATGATCGGATTATCAAAAATTCAACCAGCTTATGTATTTATAAGATTCCCAAAATGATAACAACTCCATGAAAAAGCCTCAAAATTCTTTTAGATATGATATGTTTAAATACGACATAAAATTACAACATCATGAACTTTTACAATAAAACGACCACGTCTTATTATTTTCACGTCAAATATATATATGATTTAGAGAAGATGTTAAAAGTTTATAAGGAGAGAATTAACCGTGAATAGAAAAACAAAGGAAAGGGGAGGTGTAAAAGAAAAGCTAGAGAGGCATTGTGAATTAAAGAAGGGCACATGGACATCATGTGCAATGTCCAAGTTGTAGCTTATATCTACCTTCATCTTTGTATTTTGTATTTATTATTTTGTGGACCATAAACCCCACTCCTCCTTCCTTCTCCTCCCGTACTACCCGCCCCATTACTCTAATGTCATTCATTAATTGATAAATTTCTTGTAAACGTTGTTCACTTTTTAAAAATCGATTCATATTAACATGATCTAATAATTGATATGTTAGTTACCAACACGTCTCTCACATTGAGAAAAGCTGTTATTGCATTTGGTAGCAATCTGCAGTCATCGACAAACTTGCGCCAAATCCATTGACCATACTGTTTAACCCACCAACACTACCAACATAAGAAAGCATATTGTTATTTGATGATGGCTATCATTTCCCTGCAGCCATTCAACTGGTAATCAGAAATGCAGTCCTAGTTCATATTTTGGTATATGAGTCGTTGAAATTTTCCATACCACATTAACCACTGCAAAATGATTACCTTCACACAGGAGTTGTAGCCGACGACTTGTCACTAATGATAACCTTTAACCCCCCCCAAAAAAAAAAAACAAAAGGAAATACAGATGATAATAATAATAGCACTTTTGAAAAACGACACCGTTCCTAAACATCAGAAAAACAAAAAAAATAAACAGAAAAGAGGCGCATTCTTCCTCTCTCCTCTCCAACTAAAAGATGCGACTTCAACAACAAGAAGAAACTCAACAGACAACAAGAAGCTAGGAACGATAATGCAGGATCCCGATAGCAACCCACTTCCAAACCCAAACTCAAATCAGGAAACCCAAATCTTTACTCCGCCACATTATCATGCTCAGCAACAACCAGCACCACCCTTCTCTTTCAAGGGCTCCTTCCATCGCCGGGCACATTCAGAAGTCCATTTTCGATTACCAGAAGACCTGGATCTTGTATCTGATCCATTCGATGGAGCATCCGGGAGCTCATTTGATGAGCTTGGATCTGAAGATGACATTTTTTGCACTTACATGGACATTGAAAACGTTGGATCCAGACATGAAGGTGGTCTTAAAACCGACAATGGTAGTGGTGATGTCGGCGGGATCCATGGCTCAGCAGGTAATGTTGACGGAGAGAAGAATGTGGGGAGGCCACGTCATCGTTATAGCAACTCCGTCGATGGGTCTTCAATGTTGGAGGCTATTGACGCTAAGAAAGCTATGTCTCCTGATAAACTTGCCGAGTTATGGACTCTTGATCCTAAGCGAGCAAAAAGGTCTTTCCTTTTCTCTTATCTTTACCCGACTTAAAATTGGTGATTTGTTTTTTTCAACTGAAATCGATAATTTGTCCTAGTTCATTTTTTTTTAAGTCTATGTCAACTTTATTGTAGATAAAGCTTGTAGCTTTTTAGCAGATGGATGACACTATGCTTTCATACATGGCTCTCTGGGGGGTGGGTGGGGGTATTCTTTTTTTTTTTTCCTTCCTGAAACTGATGTCAATTTCGTTCGAGCTAGAACTTGCCTCCTCCTATCGAATGGATGATGACATCCTTTGATTTTAGAGCATGGAACTATGCTTTGAAAATTCTTCAGGTGCATTATGATTGCCTTTTGTGTTTCGTCTCTCATTATGTGAGTTTATGGGGGACATTTGTTACGTTTGCGAGCCTCTTAATCTTTCTAGGGTTAATTTTTTTTATATGGACTGTTTATTAATAATATGGGAAGTTGATAATTAAATGTGAACCTCTTTATTGTTTTAAATGTAAAACTTAAAAGTGACGCAGCAGATTATGATGCATATAAGCCAAATTATTTCATAATCACGCAGCCAGATATTTGCTTTGCTAAAAGGATTGTTAATCAGTTTCGTTTCAGGCTTTAGGTGATGGCCATTGAAATGCAATTGGCGGTGTCATTAGATATTTCAAATGGGGTCCAAAAGGATATCGATAGTTGAATTTAGTTATGCAGATTTGGCTGGTTCTTCCTCAGATACATGTTTAGTTCTAATTTAGAGGAACTAATCTAGATAAGTAAGCAACCTCTGAATTTACCTGGTTAAAATGATTTCTCTAATAGTTAAAATATTTTGGCATCGAACAGTTATACTTAATTTGCGGCAATCAAGCAGCATTCTGTGTCACCTCAAATCGTCTTGTCTTGAGAGGAAGAAATATACAGAGGTGGATTGTCACTTTATTAGACAGAAGATTGAGTTTGTTGCATTAGTGACCAGTTGGCAGACATACTCTCTAAATTTCTTAGAGAACATTAGATCAATTAATACAAATTGAGCGTATAAGTATGTTCACTTCAATTTAGGTGGAGTGTTGAGCTTTTGGCAATAATCATGTTCTATAGTTTGAGCTAAATCTATATAAATATAGAAAAGCAGAGGAAAAATATTTGCCATGTGGCAAGTTGTTGCTGTATTAAACTTTTTAATTTTTTTATATATTAATTTCATTTGTGAATTTGGAATAAATTTTTTGATTTCTTCATGAATGGAGAATCACAAGCCATACCTACTTCAAATCTTCATATTCTTTGTCATCCACACTTGACATGACATAAAAACTTATGCTTGTTTTAACTCATCATCTACTTAGTTTAAAGTTTCATGGTAAAATGATTGCATTTCATGCTCCTGCACAGACACATGTTTTTGAATTAAGCTGTGTATTCATGTGCGTGTATATCTACTTATTTTGCTTAGTTTTATAATGCAATGAAGCAATAAAAACTTTAATTTTAACCCTATGCAAAGCATGGTTATGTACTATATAACTAAGGCTATAATTGTGGCAATGTTGAGATGTTAGTAATAATCATGTAGTAGAATTAGGGACAATGAAGTGTATTTTCTTTCTTTCTTGTGATTTCACTGGTGTATAAATCCATCAAACTTCAGGGAATAATCAAGCTTCTCATTTCCAAATTCCTTTCTTCTTGTTAACATAGTATGAATTTTTGTTCTGTTATATATTGTTGATGTCGGTAATTGCTGTTCTAAGAAATAGAAACCATATCTTTTAGCTAATTATTGGTACTTCTCAAGCAAATATATGATCCAGTTGTTTGGCTGCTACCACAAACATGTCTGATTGCAAAGCAATCGGAATCTGTTGAAACTAATGGCTAAAATAACACTCGCTTTCCTTTTATTTCCTCCGAAATACATGCAGGATTATAGCAAATCGACATTCTGCTGCTCGGTCAAAAGAGAGGAAAGCCCGCTATATATCTGAACTTGAAAGAAAAGTTCAGACCCTTCAGACTGAAGCAACTACTCTTTCTGCCCAGCTTACGTTGTTCCAGGTTGAGCATTCGTATTTCATGAAAAAACACAGCTTCTAGTTTCTAGTGGATTAGAACTTCTTCATCAGATTTCTATGTTTCCTTTTTTTCTCCTCATTTATTCTCGGGGTCATAGATGTGTCATATATTGCTTTAGTTAGCTCTTCTAAGAATTTCAAGGCAATTTATCCATGGTCTTCTGTTATCTTTCAGAGGGATACAACAGGACTGACAACTGAGAATACGGAACTTAAGCTTCGGTTGCAAGCTATGGAACAACAGGCTTATCTACGTGATGGTATACTTCAAGCTGGCCCCCCTTTCAATTTGTCAGCCCTTTTGTTGTTCAATTTGATAAATCTTTTCAAATGTACTCCGTAGGCATTTGATAGACAAATCATACATGTAATGCAATTGACCAGTTTAAACAGTAATCTAGAGACTGAATCTCAAGTTCTTAAGGTCTTTCTGCTTTTGTTCAATATGTGCCAAGTAGTTCTGAAATGTAGTAATTGCTCTCTAAGTGATTTGAAGTAAGTTGATGTTATTTCCTGATCTGGAGCATAAATAAGGTCGAATTATTATCTGGTCTACCCACCATCGGTTTGTAACACTCTCCAGAGCTCTAGTGCTGGATTTACGAACATTCTAGATTTAATCCTGTGATTTAGGACTTGCGAATATCAGATGGAATTCTATTATTTCCCTTGCACGTTTTCCATACGGTGTCTTGTTTGGTCAGTCTTTTCCCCCATTTTTGCATAAAATAAAATGTTTCTAACTGTGTTCTGTTTCCTATCTCATTTTCAGCTCTAAATGAAGCACTAAAGAAGGAAGTAGAAAGGCTCAAGATGGCAACCGGAGAAACAATGACACCAACAGATACCTATAATCTGGGAATCAACCATATGCCATACACTCGATCTTCCTTCTTTCCACCTCAAACCCAAACAAGACCTGTTGACGCTCACAACATGCAAATGCCACATTTTGATGCCTTTCAGTCTAACATGTCAACATCACGTCAGCTTGCAGCTGCCCCATCTCGTTCACATGCCTTCCCAGAAATGTTGCCACAGGATCCTCTTGGACGATTGCAGGGGCTTGATATTGGTAATAGAAGCACCGTGCTGGTAAAATCTGAAGGCCCCTCTATTTCTGCCAGTGAAAGCAGCAGCATTTGATGCAAAAATTGCTCATCTACACTTATACCCCTTTCTATTTTTTCAAGTGTTTATAGACTGACCGTTTTAACAGCTTAAGGTAATAGATTCTTTACCTCTCGAATGGGATTTTTGTTCTTTGATTCACTAGCTCTGGTTACAACTTACATATTCAAATTGTATTCGCTGTGGATAAGCATAATTGTGTCGGAGGAGTCTGTCCTAGCAGGGATGGTCCCTTTTAGATCTATTCGTTACTGTTGTAAGTTTTGTTTCGTTCAGGAAATGATCCGTCTGTATTTTGATAGATGTTTCCTCGCACGTTGTTTAAAGTTAGCTACTTGCAATGCTTTTTATTACTGTAATGCCTTGACAATAAAAGTCGCAGTTATAAAATTTTGTTATGGATCGGATGAGAAGGTTGACTCCATGGATGATGGTTTAGTGTTTAACGAGTTGATTAACCCTTGCTTGTCTGTGATGTGCCATCTTTTGTTAAATGGCACAACGTTCGGAACCACAGTTGCTTCATTGACGTTTTAACGTTTATATCCTTGTTACGTGGTTCTCCTACTTATCAGGCTATAGAGTTTAAAATACTGCTGCAGCCGCAAATCATTTACATTACATATAAATCAAACCAATAGAGGTATAACCAAGACTACATCTTGGGTCTCGCCATTTTGCAGAGCAGATAAGACTAATTTGATATGCCCTTGGGAGGAATTAGATGGACCAATGGCTATCTGATATCAAGAACGAGAAGCTCTTAACCCGTCGACACCTTTTAGTCAAAAGTTGCTTTAAATATCAACAATTATTACTCCTCTGGAGTTGGAACATGAACAGCAGGCTCTTTGCCTATGGTGGTATCTGGGAATGAGGAATTTCTGGATACTAAAGTTTTCGGGAAAGGTACATGCTTTAATAGGTGCAGCATTTTAGAGTTGGGAGAAAGTATGGATGAGGCACCGAATTTAAGCGATTTCCAACCTCACAAACGTCAAGGTGTGGCTTACGCTTCCAATCTCTTGTTAAAATTCAGATGGACTGCACAATCTGGCAGAGTCCAAGTGGGCTGTTTGCTGATGACCAAAGCAACCATACTAAGTGAGTTGAGACAGTCCCTTGTGAAAGCCACTTGCATTGCATTTTTTGGTCCCTAACCGACAATTTTAATTTGACAAAATTACACGAAATTTTTCATGGATCTCAGTTTATGTTGATTCAACATCATGCCCTCCTAGCTATTTCTGAACCGCAAATACTGCTCCTATTAATACAACAATTATACAAGTACCCTAAAAGAACCGAAACCATCAATGCATACTCTCAGTAATCATATATAATCAATCATGGCTCCAACTGAAGCTCATATGGCTCAAATTGGTAGGCCATAGAAATTTACATAAAAAAATAACTTCGATCAGTTCATGGTAGCAGAACTTTAAGGCGAAAAGAACAGAAATGAACATCACTACTTAAAGCTGCCTAGATTAAAGTAATGTTCTTGTTTTGTTTTTTATGCTTTATTTTGTCGTAAAGTTGGCTTATTATGCCTATGAATATTCCAGGGTGTGCTAGCAGCGCACGGCATTTGTCTACATTAACATCTCAATCTTCAATAGCAGAAAAATTTATTAAAACGCGTCATCATAGATGGGTTATATCAGAATAGAAGTAGTATCCTGTACGTTGATTTTATTATTCCATGATGTTTCTTTGGACTTTTTCATGTGTATTTGCCATTATTGAAATTGTTAAGCAGCCACAAATGTTGACTTTGCATGAAGGCAAGTCATTATTAACAAATCTTTCTTTCCCTGATACGTGGTTAGTAGTAATTGGCAAGTTAATAATCCAAAGACACTCCTCTTATAATGTGAAACTTTGAAAGTTTAACCTGCATGGAATCTTCGTAGGACACCGTAAAAGTAGCTGTTTTTGTTTTGCTTTTCTCGTGGAAGACTTATCAGATCGACCTCATCTTATTCAAAAGGTGATAAAGTTTATCAAAATTTTAAAATATGATAGAAAACGAACAATTACAAGTGACGGAAAGTATAGTTGAATGTGACATGATCTGAAGAGGCTCGTTTTGTTCTCATTATGAATTCTTTTACCGCTTGTTTACAAATTGCTGATCGTCTCTTATCAGCTTCAGCACAACCACCACCGAAACGCACAATTGAATTATAAAATTAGAGAGTAAAACTCTCACCACCATACGAAAGTGATAGGTTGGAAACAAGGGACCGCCAAGGCCGGGAGTTGCATGTGCTTTGTAACGTGGTAGGTCCCGTAATTACACTATCAGTTAACTTCTAACATATATTATCATATGCAGCAAACTGTTTGTAGAGGGTCATCATCCCCACATGCACAAAATTACAACTACTTAGTTTTATATTTATCATACGTGTGCTATGCTATATTATTATCTCTTATCATGCATGCAAAATCCAGTCATATCATTGGTAACTTGTGATTTAAGTACTAATATCAGCAACCGACAAATGCTTATTTTTATGGAGATCTCTATCAACTGTGGAGTGTTTGCATTTGTTTTTTGCTTGATTGATCCCCTACTTTAATATTGAATTAAAAAATTTTAATCCGATATGTGCACCAAATAATGAAAAAGTTGGAAAGATATGGCTGTCCTAGATAGTTTATGCTGTGCTAAATACAACTGCAGATCGTTTGACCTAACAGGTAAGCTTCCAGGCTATCCTAGAGAATGCACAGGCAATCGTTCAGCAACTGTTCAGGCTCTCACCGGCTGTGTTAATATGTCAGAAATAGTGGAATTTAATCAATTTAGTTAGTTTTCATCTCGATATTCACCACAAGAAGCCAAGTAAAGAGATTTCTTAGTAGCTAGTGTGTAGAATAATGTCTTTGGAAGATGAAAAGCCACACGATATCAGGAGCTGATTGTGTAAAACGATAATTGGTATGCCACAGGCCACCACATACCTAATTAAATACCATGATCTACGGCCTGAAAAGTGGAGTCTAATTTGCGCAATCTAAGGCCAATCTCTCAAGGAGGAAAAGTTATACATATAACGTAGGAATTCAAAGGACAACAACTTCAGAGTTGATAAATGCATGTGCATGTGGGGTCGTAGGTTTAGCAACTTACAGCATTTGCATGTGCTATTTATTAATTTGATTAAAAATATTTGAGAATCTGTTTTTGTGGCTCTCCAAATCTCAAAAATGACATCTTCATTCGGCAAGTCAGCATCAATTCAACAGAGACCTCTCAGTACTATAAAAGCATACTATCATTTGCCATGGGCTAAGTACATCCTCTTTTCCCTTCACCATATAAATACTTAGTTTTTTCAATGGCTACACCTACATTTTCTTCTATCTCCCTTGTATTTTTCGTGCTTAATCTTTGCCTCAGAGGCACTTATGGGGACTACGGAGGTTGGCAAAGTGGTCATGCCACTTTCTACGGTGGGGGTGATGCTTCTGGCACTATGGGTAAGCTCAGCAGTGAATTAGTTTCTTTTTTGTAGGCCAAACCGAGTTCATTATTAGGCCTATGCTGCTCCATATTTACATGTGTCACATATTAGAAAAACAATATCACAAAACTTTTTGCCCTATAAACTGCTAAAAAGATGTCAAATTCTGAGAGGTAGTGCTGATCAATAAATATTATAATTTGCAGGAGGTGCCTGTGGATATGGAAATTTGTATAGCCAAGGGTATGGTACTAACACTGCTGCTCTTAGTACTGCCCTATTCAACAGTGGCTTGAGCTGTGGTTCTTGCTATGAAATGAGATGCGACAATGACGCTAAATGGTGTCTCCCTGGAACAATCACCGTTACTGCCACCAACTTCTGCCCTCCCAACTTTGCGCTTTCTAATGACAATGGTGGCTGGTGCAATCCTCCCCTCCAACACTTTGACTTGGCTGAGCCTGCTTTCCTGCAAATTGCTCAGTACAAAGCTGGGATTGTACCCGTTTCATTCAGAAGGTAACACATAATTCAGCCACGTTTTTCCACAACTTTGGTAGAAATTCATAGGAGATATTAATTTATATACACAGACCTTTCAACCAAAGATGCAACTATTTCAGTAGACTTACCAATTAATAAAATATTACGATGTGAACAGGGTCCCCTGTACAAAGAAAGGAGGAATAAGGTTCACCGTTAATGGGCACTCTTACTTCAACTTGGTATTGATTACTAACGTAGCTGGAGCGGGAGATATACATTCGGTGTCAATCAAGGGATCAAAGACAGGATGGCAAACCATGTCAAGGAACTGGGGCCAAAACTGGCAAAGCAACTCGTACCTGAATGGACAAAGCTTGTCTTTCCAAGTTACAACGAGTGATGGGAGGACAATAACAAGCTACAACGTTGCCCCGGGTAACTGGCAATTCGGACAAACATTCGAGGGTGGACAATTTTAGGAATTGCATGGCAGAAATTTTAAAGCGTTTGCTAAGACATTTGCCGATCGTAATGCAATGTAATACAATTGTTTGTAAGATGGTGGAGGGGTTAGGGGCGTATAAGGTTGACCCAGTGGGGCTGGCTGTCGCTGTGGTGATTTATTGGCACCCGCTAGGCCTATATTTCATACACTTAATCATGTTTTGTTTTATTGATGGCCTTTTTATTTGATTGAAAGGCTATCCAACATAATGCCGATTCTCGTTCCTTTTTTTTTTTGTTCAATCCTCAAGTCGGACTAAATCCAGCTGCGAAATTTGATATGCGACTGTCATCCTGCAGATTCCTGCAGGCCCTTCTTTTGAATATTGATTTTATTTTTGGTGGGAACAAAGGAACGTTATTACTCAAACTAGCAAAGGCCCAGGGAAAGGGTCCCTGAAAAACCCCAAAAAACAGATAAGAACAACAAAAGTTCTAGGAGACAGAATCAAGCAATATTGATTTCAACATTTGAACTTCACGTATAAGATCCTGGTGAAGACATGGCATAAAGACGTATTTTCTGGAAGAATATATTCTAAATGATGAGTTGCCTAGTCATATCACAGAATAATGGGCACAAGTAAGCAGCAAATAAAATAGCGACCTACAGACACTGAGGAATTAGAGCTGATGGTCATCAAAGAACAAGTCAGCAAAGGAATTCAGATGTTTTAAACGTCAACACATGTTAAGTGGTCGAAATTCTGCTTGATTAGCGTTTTCATTATCAATTACTCCAAATTTACACCAAAATGACCAGATGGTTTGTCTTTTCAAAGGGCTTATCAGATATGCACGTTACTTGGGATCCAAGTTAGCCTGGCCTTGCTGAACCAAGCACTTGCTTGATTCGGCCAGGACTTGAGCTGATTTCAGAATCGCGTTTTTGTTTAAGGAACTTCTGGGCGGTACCTAGGATTCGCAACAGTGTACATTTAACATAATCTTATGCGAATATTGTGAGAACTTGCCGTTGATACATGTAAAATCCGAGATTCTAGCTTTGCTTACCAGCATATTCAGCGAATGAAAGCTTCCATTTCGAAGCAACTTACGTTCTTTCCATGTTAAAATAGTCAAATAAAGATGATGTATCCCTTCTAGCAGTAGAGGATCCGGGAAAGGGAGTCGTGGAAAAAATTTTATAATATCTAGGAAAGTAGTTTCTTTGAAAAAGAAAAGCAATAGACTTTTCAATTTAGACAGAGGGAGAGCTGATCTGATTATTATTGTAAGTTGTTGAAAAGAAGACCGCCGATACAATTGAGACTAGCTTATCATTAAGCATTGATAATCATGCGCATGGATATTTCTTCAGGTGTTTCATTTCGTATTCCTAAGAGGTCCTGTCTGGAAACCGATTCCCAGTGTTTTCTTTGTCCTCTTCCTGTCTTCTCAAACTCAACAGAGGAAGTATTTCCAAATGGTCTGTTGATAGCGTGTCCGATGCTATTGTGAGCACCTCATTCTGATTTCCTTTTCATCTCCATCTTTTTTTTTTTTTTTTTTTTTTTTTGGCTTGCTTATATTCAATTATATATGGGTTTGGAATTTGACTATACAAATAGGTTGTTCCTTTTGTTTTACTTGTCTGCGGAATTCGAAAGAATAGAGACCGAGTTACCTTCCAGTATTTGTTACACAAGCAGGCAATAAAGAAACGTAACACTTTTACAGTTGCAGTAAATGGAGATGCACCATTTATTTGAGTTATGATCTTGCAGGTTAATTCAACCAAGACGCAGGTAATCAGGTTTCCTCATCTACTCTTTCAATTATTTGTTGTTTCTCTTTTGGAAAAAAACTTGACAATTCTAGTCACGTGTTTGCTAGCCATACATGAAGCTGCCGGACCAAGACTAGCATATGCCTGCGATGATATGCCTGCTGTCCGACATGAAGTCCGTTACCTGCCAGGAGAAGCAAAAATTACTCCGTAATTTTCTTCAAAAAGTTTCTGCCTTGAAAATATACACGCAAACACATCATGTAGCATGATTGTTCAGTCTTCGACAGGCGTTGAGAGATTTTTTTCTCTATATAAAATTGATACATCAATTTCCATGAGAGAGCTGATATGTTGAGTGCCTCTTTGCAGAGGTTTTGATTTACCAGCCTTTCGAGTGATTCATACCGTTGGCCACATGTATCCTGCACTTTCTCTCAAAAATGCATACAGGTGAATCATTACAACATTCTTTGGTATAAATAAATTGTGAAGTTAAAATCATTTCTCATAATTTATCTTCTAGAATTCATTTTTAACTCTATATAAAAATTTCTCTGGTTTAATGGGCGTAGGAGCAGCTTGGACATGGCCGAAGCCAACGGGATTCAACACATTGCGTGTCCTGCAGTATTCTGTGGTTTTCGGGTAATTTATCTTGCAGCCATATGCATGATTCTCTCGAATCACAGGGGTTGTTGGAGTGAGTGGTTGATTGATGTGGGAAGTTTGGATCTTTACCATAGACATCATCAATCACCTCTCAAAGAAAGAACTGAATTTGCTCTCTAATATTGTCTTTGAGGTATCCTATGGAGGAAGCGGCCTCGGTAGCCGTATCTGTTGGGAAATCAAAGCCTAGAAAACAGAGAAAAAGAAGAGAAGGCAGCTGCAAAATGGGAAACAAAATCCAATCAAGAAGAAAAAGAAATCAACGTGAAAAATGGGTGATTTATAAGTTGAGAGTCCATCAGCCAGATTGGTAAGCCATTTTGGTGGAGATGAACCTCATTTTCACAAGCCCAGCTCATCTGCAGCCCATTAATGCTCCAGCACTCCTCAATCAGTCGTGGGTCGGGCTGAACTCATGCTTCCGCGGGCCTAACACTATCTACTGTCAAAGAATATGCCAATGACTTCAAAAGAAGTAAGCATAACAAGTAGAAATCGATGTTTCATCTTCACAGGTCGAATGATCAAGCCCCCACCCATATACTTTGCAAATAAATTCATTGTAGTTATTTCAGAAAGATGTTAACGACGTTTGGTTGGAGAAGGCAAACGAGTGCTTCCACAAAAGATGTACCATATTTTGATGGCGTTTTACACTCTATTATACCTTCTGAAAAGTAATTATAACAAATAAATGAACGAACCTACTGCTTATGCAATGATTAAGTAGGTACAGTTGATTAGTTTGTTGCATTTAGATGATGGGGAGTTCAGGGAATCAGCTTTACGCAATATTAAGCCAGAACAACAGCCATGACATTATATGTTAGCTGCAAAACCACTTTCGTAGATTTTTCTTAGCTCTTCTTACTAGAGTGCTATGATAATACGTTCTTCCTACATGAGAATGATGGACTTGGAATTTTAGAGCATGTCCGTTAGCTGTCAATGTCATCGCCTACTAAACATATAGAGCTCGCAAAGGTTATAGTAGCTGTACAATATTATATTCTGAAATCAAAAATCTTTTTATCCAATGCATAGACAAAACAAAAGATCATTATTTGATGAGTTCATCAATCGAACAAATGGGCAAAATTACTAACTCACTTTAAGTGAAAGACAATGGTTGTGAGAAGGTGTGCTTGCAGTTCTCAATATACGTCCCAACAAAGGGTAGGGTGCATTTTCTTCCGCAAATGCTCTTAATCTGTTAAGTTCGGGTAATATCACCTTCCCAAGCTCTGGTCTATCTTTTTTTCTTAGTTCAGCACATTGAAGAGCTAGCCTGGCAAAACCCAAGGTCTCCTCCATAGGCCAATCAGAAACTGTCGGGTCAAGTACCTCCCCAAATTTGCCGTTTCCAATGGCACTTTTAACTTGATGAGCTAGGCCCATTGGTCGCTTGGCTGTTATTATTTGTAGAAGGAGAATGCCCAATGAATAAATGTCTGATTTTGTTCCCAGCATTCCAGTTTGCTGATACTCTGGATCAATGTAACAAAATGTTCCTGCAGTTGCTGTCATGCGATATTGAGTAACAGCATCTGCCACAGACGGAGGAACAAGCCTTGCCAACCCAACATCGCTAACCTTGCTCACAAAATTCCGGTCAAGTAAAATATTGCCCGGTTTAAGGTCACGGTGCACTATAGGTTCTGGCTTGTTTTGGTGGAGGAAAAGAAGGCCAGTTGCAATTTCTGCGGCAATTCTGAATCTTACTTGCCAAGGAAGAGGTAGGGTGTGTCCTCGTCGGAAGAGACGATCATCTAAGCTGCCACTTGCCATGTATTCATAGACCAAGCAACCATACTCTGGGCATGCTCCAAGGAGAAGCACCATGTTTGGATGGCGTATGCATGATAATACTTCAATCTGTAAAGCGGTCATTGGATATTGAGGTTGGAATGTTCATCACGGTTTATTTAGAGAGCTTTTCATGGGAGAGAATATCAAACCTCTTGATGAAATTGCGACATTCCTTGAGCTGCATCTGCTCGTAAAACTTTAAGAGCAACCTCCGTGTGATCTAGGTAACATCTGTAAACAGGGCCATACCCTCCTTCGCCAATCTTGAGGTGGTCAGAAAAACCATTTGTTGCAGCTTCAATCTCCTCAATGGTATATCTACGGTACTTGATATCTGCTGGCACGTAGGAATCTCTCACCTTCTTCGTCTCGTCAGATTCCACATGGGACTTCATTTCTATGCTCATTCTTCTCTGTGCTTCCACTGCAGCAATTTTATGAGCTGCTTGTGTTGCTTCAATTGCTGCCTGGCTCTTGGCTTTCTTCTCTAGTAGTGCCAAGGCAGCTTCCTCTGCCAATCTTGCCTTTTTAACTCGATGTTGTTCTCCCACTTTCCACTGCTGATATTCCGTGGACTGAAAATCACAGGTGGTTGTTGCTCATTTCTCTTTTCTTTAAATGTAGATTTAAGAAAGTATGTGTGCATTTGTGACATATGATGTATGGAGAGTGTAGAAATAAAAGATGGATTTTTAATCACCGGTACCTTTTGCTTTGCCGAGGCTGCCTCGTTGTAAGCTGAACTGTACATGTCCATTGTTTGCTTCAACTCTCGTCTAAGTCTTTTCATTTCAGATTCCATATCTTCCTACAAGTATAATGTATTAGTAATCTGACTTTTATTAGCTTATGTATTCATTACAGATAACCAAGTGCATGTGCTTTCAAAATTTCAGATGCAATGTCTCACAAAACTGTTCGATATAAAAGTTCAAGCTGATAGGTGAAATCCAAATCCATAAATAGTTATATATCTAACACAATGCTATTATCTTTGACTATTTGTTTGCTTACCGTATCATGTGAATAACATGAGAATCCGCCAAGTTCTCGGGAGCTGTCAGAATAAAGTGAGCCCAAGTCAATTGATGTCCCTGTCGAGAGCATTGATCCAAAGCTACTGTAATCAAATCCTTTGCTGCTTGGCCTTCCATTGCTTACGAATGATATATCCATCTCCAGTTCGTAAGGCTCGTATGGTTTGCCGTTAGAATATTTACCCTTCTTGAATGGAGACCTGTCCCCAACCATGTACTATCAGGCTAACATCCAAGCTAATTGTCATTAATCAAACTGTAAATCCTATTTATAAATTAGGAAGAAGACTAATTAAGCTGCATCTTACCTGATGATATCTGTCCGGTCATGGAGGTTATTTGGATTCGTGGTGAAAGGTAACCTCTCTGCTATTGTTGTCAAAGCAAACCATAAAATTGTTGGGAGCAATGTAAAGATGGTATAATTTCCTGAGGTTCATGATTTCAGAAAGAGAAGCAAACCTTTAGAATGGGAGCGCCTGTGACAGTGAGGTGCATCGAGTCGGGCAGGATGGGTGGGCTTGTGTTGCAACGTAACTTGAGGGGAAGGTTTCGCTGGTGGTGGAACAGTAGCCGAGCGCAAAGAAGAAACCCTTCCTTTGCTAATGGTATATACGTTGCAGAAGTCCGGTGCAGATTTTGACACAGTGCTAGGAACATCTGTAGCCTTGAATTTTCTGTTCAAACCATGTAATCAGAAATGGAATTGCACAATATGTATATGTGACAATGTATACTACAAGTAAGATACCTGATGAGCATGCCACCCCTGGTTGGTGTTCCAAGTATTAGAGTCTTCATGACATTGGTGGAGACATAATTTACTATTGCTTTAGGTATGTCAACATCCTCAATTGTGACTTCGTAACACGTAATCTGCATCAAAGATTGTTCATCATGATCAGTAAAACAACAAGATTTACCAACAACATATTGAGATGAGCAAGCCCAACTAACTATTACATCCTTTCGCATGCAACAACACCGGAAGGGAAGGAACAGATCTCTGGCTTCACTGTCAACATGTTTGCTCTGTGTTTTAGAAATCTTGTCGTTACCCTTTGAGTATCCCCCTCCAGCTGCAACATGTACATATTACTTAATTATAGCTACTAATCAAATTAAAAAATGAACGATTGTATCAAAACTATGAAAGCAATGGAAACATTTAATACATATGAATAGGAAACTTTTAAATATAAACTATTTGGTTAAAACAACTAAATTATTAAAATTACTACACATAGACAATGATATACTCCTCTTTGAACCTAGTTAGAATTAAAAAATTCATAAAAATATGTACTATTTTAATGAACAATTAATTAAGACTAATTGTGATGGTTATCCTCTTTGAAAATGATATGGGTTGTTAAAAGAATATAAGACAGAAAGACGAGAAAGCAGGATACATGAAGGATGAGCAGGTGGAGACTTGAGGACGACATGGAGAAGGGTAACAGCTTGGCCTTTGTTGAGAAAATGATTAACAGCCCATTTAAGGGCATATTGGCTGCCTTTATCTTTGTCTATGGCCACTACTACACTGCATTCCATCCTATTAACTGAAACCCTTTTTGTTATTTCTGCAATCCTTCTAACCATCCTTTCCCTCTCTTTGCCCAAAATTTTTTCCGCAGGAAAGAAATTAATGTACAAGTAGACAAGGGAACCTACAAAAGCCCGACTAGATTATTGTTATTCCCAATACAACGGTGAATTTATACATTAATAATGGTGGCCATTGTTCTATCTTTATTTGCAAGTAACTCAAAGAAGCCCTCTTGCTCTTGTATTTCTCTCAAGATAGACCCTGAAAAGAAGGAAGTTTGTTAATGTCTGTCAAAGTCCTTAGTGGGATTATTAACAGTTCAAAAGCCTTATAATTGTCTTTCTCATGCCCATTTTTTTCATTCAACAGCATGTTACGGAGGAACTAACTGCCATTCTTAGAATGACAGGCCGTTCAAATTCATCCGTATGACGTTGACCAAGCCTCCTATATTTAGAGCATTGCTACTTATAGTCTCCTGAATCTGAGATTACACGGTGTGTATATTTATTAACTTGAGTCACATTTCAATGGGTGTTCAGTAGAATTAAAAGTTAAATGTTAGAAAGTAAGTTCTGAAATTTAAGTACTTAAATGTAAAAATATAAAAATTATAGAAACTAAAGGATAGACATTATCGGGAAAAGATCAAACCCTGCCAAAGTCAAACATGAAAGTGGAGTTGGCATTTGTTCCCTGCTGTCTTCAAACTATGAGCTTATTCAAGGAAACATGTGTGTCGTGTCACTCTGTAGCGACGGCGAAGGATGCTTCGTGTCACGCTAAAAGTTTAGCGCTATGTATATTATATCAATATCCACAGTTTGCTAGGACTTGAGAGGAAAAGGAAACACAAACCCAACACTCCGGAGCTTTCATCACAACCATGGTAAACTAGCAATAGCAAGACCATTTCTTTGTAAACCAAAGGCAAGATGGAAAATCCTAACTGAGCTTGCTGTGTTTTGTTTTCATGTATGTTCAGGCATTGAAGACCTTAGCCCTTCCAGATCTTCCTTACGCCTCTTTTATTGGTGGCGAGATAATGTTTCTTCATCATCAGAAGCATCATCTATCTTATGTTACTAATTACAACAACTCTCTTGAGCTTCTCCATCAAGCAATACAAAATGGCGACTCTTCCTCTGTAGTTAAGGTGCAGAGTTCAATCAAGTTCAACGGTGGAGGTTTGCTTGCTTCTTATTCTTCTTTATTTCTGCAGCTAGAGAATGCTTTCTGTTGCTCTGAGTTATTAGCAAGAGTAAAGAGGGAAACTTCTTGTATAAAAATAACTGTTAAAACATGTTGCCTAAAAATGATAAGCAGACAAATTATAACTCGTTGTTGACATTCTTATCGGTACGATTCATCTTTACAGGTCATATCAACCACTCCATTTTCTGGATGAACCTTGCACCTGTCCCAGTAATTTTCTTATTCCTACTCGTGTTGGTGTTGAAGGTTGTTTGAGTTAATCTCACTCTTTTGGTATGTCCGGCGGCGCAAATGCACAGGATGGAGGTGGTGCACCACCACACGGTTCCCTTGGTTCAGCTATTGACAGAGAATTTGGTTCTCTTGAAAAGTTGATGGAGAAAATGAATGCAGAAGGTGTTGCTGTCCAAGGATCCGGATGGGTGGTAAGTTGCCTAGTTGTTTCCGTAAATATGTATTTGTCAGCATAATTGTTCTCTTAGCCCTTTTCTGAGACACTTTTTTTCAAAATATTGGTAGTGGCTTGGTGTGGACAATGAATTGAAGAAGCTTTTGGTGGAGACCACTCGAGACCAGGTAAAGTTTTCCAGTAATAAGATACCCTTTTTGGGATGTGATGAAATAATAGTGTGCTAGTGACTATTGTCATAGGATCCACTGGTGAGTAAGGGGGCAAGTTTAGTGCCTTTGCTTGGTATTGATGTGTGGGAGCATGCTTACTACTTACAGGTGAAGTTGATAACTGGATTTGGTTTGGGGAATAAAGTTGAGCTAGTTTATGTGATGGCAAGTATGTGTGTTATATTTTGATGGTTGCAGTACAACAATGCGAGAGCAGAATACCTGAAGAACATATGGAACGTAATGAATTGGAAATACGCAAGTAGAGTATATGAGAAGGTATGCTCTTCATCCTGGAGTGCTTGAATGGTTGAAAGATGGAAAGGGATCAAAACGTTGTATCGGAACAATATAGAAAAGCCGTAACATAGTTTATGAAGATGTTGCTGTGTTTGCTTGTTTAATAGGCACTGGGAATAAAATGCAGTAATGTATATGTAAATCATGGAGGCCCCCTCACCTCCTCACTTTTTTTTTTTCTACTTGAATCAACTCTGTTGCATAGTAAACCAGAAAAATGTTTGTTCGTCTGTTGCCTCCCACCGCCCAAATTCACCGCATCATGCATCCCTTTTAGATTTATTAAATGTCCTGCTCATCTAGAATTATAAAAATAAAATTATATAAAAATAAAATTATTAATTGAAATATAAAATAATTTAGATATAAAATAAATATTAAAATATTAAAATTTAAAATAATAATTCAAACATTATAATTATGAATCAAAAATTAAAATTAAAATTTAGAATATTGAAATTGAGATTTAATTTTTAATTTTTAATATTAATTTTTAATTAAAAATTAAAAATTAATTAATTTTAATATAATTTAAAATAATATATAGATTATATTTTATTTGTTAATATTTTTAATTATATTATATAATTAATTATATCATATTATATAATTAATATCATCTAAAATTTAATATATTATTTTGAATTATATAAAAATTAATTAAATTTTTATTTTTTATTGAAATTTGATATTGAATTTTAGAATTTAATCTTAATATTCTAAATTTTGATTTTGATATTTGATTTATTGATTATGATATCTGAATTATTATTTTAAATTTTGATTTAATATTTAATTAATATAATTTAATTTTAATATTAGATAATTTTATTTTTATAATTTTATTAATAATTAATCAATTATTTATTAATAAAATAAATTTCATATAATAATAAATACATAAAAATTAATGAATAATATTTAATTATATTTAATTATATAAATATTTATTAATATATCATATTAAAAAATTTTAATTATCTTAATAATATAATCTTTATTACATTACATCTTTCAATATAAACATAGCTTAAGCGAGATGCATTTACATAAAAGATGCATATTTGGATTTTTTAATTTTTCTGAATAAAATGGTAAGTTATTTATTTATTTTGTATAAAAGAAAATAAAAAAAATACTAAGATTATAATAATTGTGTTATTCACAGAAGAATAAAAACCGAGCCAGGAGCATAACAGCAAATACAAGAGAGCGGGAGCCTTAGTTTGTCAAGTAAGTATTTGCACCCCGCCCCCTTTACTATATAACTGCAAATTAAATTCTCCTCCTCAGTGTCCAAAACCCTACCGGCCGTCGAGGAGTCTTTACCAGCTTCCACAAGACACAGCAGTTAACGATGGTGAGCGAGTGTGAGAGGGGAACAAGCTTATCCCTCATCTAGATCATAATTGCTTTTACTAACGAACTACTGATTTCATGTGAACAGACTTTCAAGCGCAGAAACGGCGGCCGTAACAAGCACGGAAGGGGTCACGTCAAGTTTATTCGTTGCTCCAACTGCGGTAAATGCTGCCCTAAGGTATTCTTCCTCTTTTACTTCGTTGCTCTTTGCTCCGTTCATGTGTTTAATTAATACTAATTGCCTGTGATATTATTATTTTTGCTTGAAAAAGGACAAAGCTATAAAAAGATTTCTTGTGAGAAACATTGTTGAACAAGCTGCCGTCAGAGACGTTCAGGATTCATGCGTTTATGATGGTATTTAAATTTATTTTTATCCACTTCATTATATGATTTAATGTTCAATGTGGATTTCTTTTTCTTTTTCCTTTTCCTTTTTTCTTGACAATACTATGATTCCTGTTTGTAGGATATGTTCTTCCAAAGCTGTACGTGAAGATGCAGTACTGTGTTTCCTGTGCTATCCACTCTCGCGTCGTCAGGGTTCGCTCCCGTTCTGATCGCAGAAACCGTGAGCCTCCACAACGTTTCCTCAGGCGCAGGGTATTTTTCTTTCGCTCCTATTTTTTTGTGCTCGTGTATTTGATTTGTTATCCCCTCTTGGGTTGTTTGTTAATCATTTTTTGTGTTTGTTGGTGTTATCACTTTTGGTGTTTGATTGCTTTGCTGTATTCTCAGTTTTCTATTATATTTCTTGTAATGAACAAAAACATTGACTTATCCTGGAAACATTGCCTATTCCAACTATCTGATCAAGTGAGAAGTACGCATATTTACTGCCAGATAATTTATCAGTATTATTACTAACTCTACCACATTTCAAGGTTCAGTGCTTAATTTTCTTAAGGATGGTTGTTCTGCTCGTGTTGAGCCATGGCCATGATTAATTAAGGAACCTAAAGAGGAAGATTAGGTAACAACCAGAACCAGAAAATGGATGAGATGAGAAGAACGGAACTAGTGATTAGAGAATTAAAGAGAGAAACAATAGAGAAGAGTTGGAGAAAATTTAGCCATTGTATTCATTAACTAACGAACCAATTTCTGTTACTAATTCCTTTTACACATCATTTTATAATCTTAAACTAATATCACCTGTGGAAGTACCAACATTGCAGTTAAAATGCTGACTAGTAGTAGGTTCCACCAACTTTTGTGTCATCTCTATCGAAATCTATAATCATTGGACAATGATAGTATCTCAAATAAGGTGATGTTTAGTTTGTGAGCTTGAATGTTGCGGTTGGTTGACTTCAAATGCAATGAGCTTGAATCATTGCATACCAATGATTTATTGAAGTTTGAATATAGCTGTTTGATTACGTTTTAAGTTTGATGTTACTTCATCATGAAACTTAGAGAGCTTAGGTGGATAGCGTGTCTGTACTCCTTGCTTGCTGCGCCTTTTTGTCGACTTTGGGAACTTATTCAAGAATCTGCAGTTATTCTTGTTGGTGTTTTGATTATCTGTGGATAGCTCACGTCTCTTTGATTTGTTCAACTTTTTTTTCACAATTTAATAATAATGGGTGTGTGGTTTTTATATCGTAGGATGATCTGCCAAAGCCTGGACAGCCTGGTCCAGGAATCCGTCCTGGAGTGGCTGGGGTTGCTGCTCGAACCTAAGCATTAAATGTATTTTGCTTGATGTTCTGTTTCAAGTTTATCTACTGAAGTTTTCCAAGGATTGTTTGATATTTTGTTCTGAAATTATTTTGAATCTTAAGATCAAAGCATTAAAAATGTTACAGGAATCCGTTGATCAAGTTTATTTTGAAATGATTTTAAACTTTATCTATCCTCATATATAGGTAAAAGTTAAACCTTGTGATCGCCGCATGAATGAATTGCTAAAACATTGAAGCATTGCCACAATCCGTTGATAAATTATATAAATCTAATTTTATTGTATGACATCGAAGTATGATTTGACCGGGATGGTAAGTCATGGGTAATTATTCTCGAAGTACGATTTCTTCGGCTTAATTAGGTTTATTTAATTAAGAAATTGAGTTTAAGTTATTCGACTGGTTTAGCTTCTATGCATCGAATGATTAACAAATGTAGATATATATAATAATATGTTATGTTTAATCATTAATATCAAATCATCAAGTTTTCATTATGAATCTTTTAATTTCTAAATATCGGAGTTCCTCTAAAGATCCATGATAACAACAGAAATGGACAGCCTGAGCCTGAGCCTGAGCCGGCTTAGACTTGGAAAGACGCCTATGTTGAATTTAGAAAAGAATGCGGTCGCTAACAAGAAATTGATGCCTTCCATGGCTTGGAGGACATTGACTCATTGGCTTGTTTAAGCATGTATGATTATGACAAAGACTCCAACGAAGCCAAATGGTTAACTTTTCATAAGTTTTGTGTTGCTATTGATTGGGTAAAATACGATAATAAAATACGATAAATCAGCTTAGAAGAAACCAAAACAGAATTCATAAACCCATAAAAGAAAGATGAGAATAGCAAGTCATATAATTTCTGTTATGCCTTAACCTTTGCTTTTAATTAAAAGTTGATCTTTTCTTTCAAGCGGCGTTGGTTTCATATTCCTCCACAAATATTAACATTTTATTTACAACAATGCCACCTTTGCGAAACTATATTCATTAATGCACGCAAGCATCCTACCAAATTCTACACCGATCTCTTTCAGGAAATCAAGCAAGTTGCATATTTTCATATTCAAGTGCCAAAAAAAGACACGAACAATATACATAATCTCATGCTTTCCACGATATATATAGATATATATATATCAAAAAAATAAGGGAATTATCTAAACTACATATAATTATGACCTTATAATTGTATAATCATTATATCTACAACGTGCCATATTCAACCAAAAATAGCAAGGGATTTATACTCCAAAAAACTATGATTTCTTTTTAGAAAATAGAGAAAGAATAGCAAATACGAACAATAATACAGGGAACAGCAACGTTAAGCTTCTTCTGCTTCTAGTTTTTCACGTCATTTGTTCCTCTGCTGGGTCCGGAACTTGGCACCGATCCCTTTGGAAGCCTGCTCAGAATTGTTGACGGTGCATATCTTCCTCTTAGTCTCACCGGAACTTTCACATTAGTTTGCTTCTTTGAATCCGTAATGAATTCGCAGGGTTTTAAACCATTCTTGGAAACTGAATCATCGACAACTTGGTTGGTAGGAAGTGCAAGGTTTAAGGATGGTTGTCTTGCTGCTAGGTTGAAATCATTCATTAACCTAGCCGCCGAAGATGATGAAAGAAGGGATAGTGAAATGATAAAGATAAAGAAAACAGCTGGTTTTCGGAAAAGGGTTTTGGTTTGCTCGGCCATGGAAGGCATGTGATGAAGAAATGGAAACGAGTTTGAACTTTTAATTGAGAGAGAAGGGAAAAGAAGAGTATTGTCTTGTGTTGAGTTGAGGGAGGGTTGGTTAGATGAGATAGTGTGGGAAAAGCTTTTCTTTATAGCAAGAAAGACGATAACAAAAGCGTAGGATTAAAGTTGACAAAGTAGAAGTAGATAGGGGTTGATTTTTTAGTCAGATTATGTTGCAAGACTTGACGCGCTGCACTCCACTACACTACACAAATCCTAAGGAAGTTGCTTAGGACTTGGCACATACCAAACAATTAAGCTTTGTGGATCTCGAACTGAAATTCGTACCCACTTGGATCCTCTTTTTGGCATTGCAGTTGGAACAATGAAGTCATAAGTAGATTCAACTTAACAAGCTGGAGTTCATGAGAAACTTGTTTGTGATGGTCTTGCAAATTGACAACTTCAATGCCCTGCGAAGGCGGGTTGAATTGATGTGAAAGTGTTTCAAGTTTCCATATAAAGTTCAAAGTCAAACTAATGCCAAACTAATCATCACATATTGATGGATAAGAACAATTGAATTAATGTGATAATGTACATTTCTATATTAGTGGGAGATCGAAGAGGAGGGAACGCGTGGCGAAAGTGAGAGTGGAGGAAACATCATACAGCCAGACAAGATTGGAAAAGAATGGCGAGTAACATGTCATTCTTTGACTAAGTATGTAAATTTTCCTGGCATTAAATGCCAGCTCCTGTCTTTGCAGCTTCTTCTGGTTTAGTTTCTATATCAAAAGCGAAGAAATTTACGCGTTTCTGTAGAAATGGAGAAAACATCGGTGAGACTTGGTGCCCACGTTTCATCCCTTGCGTTGGATCTCACCCACTTCCCCCAATTTTCCCCTTAATTATAATATTGCAAAATTTGCAGGCGAAATCTTCTGAAGAGGCCTCAACCTCATTGGCGAACATTACCATTGGACCACTCCATATAGCCTTATTGCAAATTCTGGTCTCAAGTTGTTATCTATTTAGAGAAAATGATAATATGAAATGCTCCGTTGGAAAGGGAAATATATTATATATTAGTCCAACGCAATACCAACTTTATGCCATCGTATTAAATTTGGCATTAATGGAAATTTGGACGTAAGTTTCTCATCACATCATATTTCATTTGAGGCTACTGTGTGCGTGTATGCAAAGAAAATTATATATATATATTCATTTGCCAAGCAACCTCATCCATTATGTAAGGATGACATATATACGTACATGTTTTGGTTCCCACATGCAACAGCTTCGAGTAACATAAAAACGATGTCGGTTATCCACAATCCGGAGGGGGTTTTCTTCTTTCTTTGACTTGAGTAACTTGTTTGGTCTATCATTGGTCTGTGCACCTATGTATATATATATATAGCCGTTCGGATGGTCAGATCGCCTGAATAAAAGGCATGAAAAGCTTAAATAAATTCATTTCTATTTCAAACCGGTTTGAATAAATAATATAAAAAACAAGAATGTATTTAGAGTTACTTTAGTGCAGATCATCTTAAAGGGGAGAAAGAATCACAGTTTGATTCTATAATTATTCCTTTGTGTTGTGTTGAGATGAACGTTAACAGCAAATTGTGGTATCTACTGTCCTGAAATGGATGTAGGACCATATCGACAGAAAGGTTAACAAATGGAACTTGGAAGTAATCAACACATCTCTTGTCGCACATGGTGTTAGTGCTTGCCTAGGCCCAAGTAGCTGCCTGCTTTGGGTTGAGTTTAGGCCTTTATTGTTCTTCATATCTACTCCATTCTTGTACGTCCTCTCTGCCTAAGTACCATTCATCTTTATTTATTTATTTATTTCATAGGGTAACAACCAAGCCATTGTCCTCTCTGTCCGTGGAGTTTACGGAATGCGAGGAACAGTTTGATTTGGTCGAGCAAAAGCGTCGCCCCTCCTAATCATAGTGAAACTCGTGAAGATCGTACCATGGAAGGGTAGGTAGTCTAAAATGCAAAGTCTGGTCAGATTAGTTATGGAGCTGCTGTTCCTGATGGAAAAGGTCAGTTTAAAGCTGCATTTTCAGGTTATTTTAAGGTCACTGGTGATACTAATCTTACTGAAGCTGTTGCTCTTATCAGAGCTCTCACCTGGATCATCCCGTACTCTACTAATTTTTCGGAATAGATTGCCATAACTTATTCCATGCATTGAGATCAAAATCAGAGCACTTAACCAGTCAAGTTTGGACATTCATTTAATCAGAGATCCAATAACAGGAGACGAGCTAATAAAAGTAATGGTTATTCTCTTGCTAGAGCAACTTTACTTTATGCTAGACATATTTTGAAGATGACCTTTTTCTTGCATCATTTCTTGTTTTAATGAGGTTTTCCACTTTAGGTTGTTTGGATATAAGAGGGAAGCCTATTGACTCGGATTTAGTTGGTCAATTTTGGTAAGATAATCTTGATAGATGGCACATATATGGCGACCGGCTTGCTTGGGGACTCATACGCAAGGGTGACGCCTGCGAATAGGAAGATGGTAAAAGATACTATGGTTACGAGAGATGACACTGAGTTTGGTCGGAAAGCAACGTCTACTTACTGTTCGATGAGCACCATTATCAAAAGGATTAATCTTTTTAATTAAGGTCGTGAGTTGCATGGCCGAAAGTTCATGATTATTCTCACACATATAAACAACCTAAAAAGCTAACTTACCCCATATCTACATATATCAACAAGGAAAAAGAAAAGCAAACCAAAACAAATATAATTAAGATGTTGACACTAATCTTCTCAAGCAGAATGATGACCCCTATCTTTACTTTCCATACGTATATATTCTTTTTCTTTTTTTTATCTCTGGCCTTATCTCTACCCCCAAATGAATATAATAATATTCCTTTCTCACTCCCAGTTCTTCTCCTTCTTTTCATCAACAGCGACTGTAATCAATGCTCTCTTGTACAACCTTTATTAGTATACTAAATCATGTTTGTCTGGTGATCGCTGAAACCTGATTTGGTCCAGTAAGTGTGACTAGAGGTTCAGAGACCATGTGGTAGAAAAGAAGACTAACATCATCTAAAATCAAGTGGGTCCATCATTTGTGTCTAAACAATAATAAATGTCAAATGGGTGTCTCAATCCTCTTTAGTTAGCTAGTGGAGTAAATTATATGCATGCAATAACAAATTCTAAGTTAATTTATTACTGGTAGATTTTTTTTTATGCCAAGGAAGACAGCTGATATAAATCATGTGCCATGAGAGTTATCAACTGAAGGTATAGTTCCAATAACTTGCAGAACTCTGTAAGAGGAATGTAGCGTTGCATTTGATTTGCATTTAATTTGAAGCAACTCACTGCGTACTCCTAGCAGACATCAAGTTCTAGGTGATTGCTAACTTCATGGTACAACACATTAATTGAGCTGGCAGCTCCTCATCTTTATTGTTGCACAAATTCAAATATCGTATTTATGCACCCACCATCACCATCCTTGACTTGGAAACTGGACTTAATTACGCAGAATCCTCATGTTGTTTGTATGTTCAAAAATCTAAACAACATCATTCATACAAGACTATGAGAACAAACCAGCAAGTTTATAGAAGAATTTCTCAATTAGATAATGTTCAATGCGATTTACTGCCATTTAAATCAATAGTTTTTTGCTCCAATAATAAACTAGTAATCATGATTCTGAATTACATTTGTCATGTTGATGGCTAGAGATTTAGCAATAGAGTGGGGCAGACACACTTGATGTGCTTTATTTATCTTGAAAGCTAGCCTAAGTAGTAGTGCAAAATGATCATATCAACACCAAACTCCATGTTCAAGGTGCTTCCTAGAATCAGATTAAAGTCAAATTTTCAGTCACGAAAAGTCAAAAAAGTATAAAAAAATATCCTTATCATAAATGCAATACTCCAAGCTTTGTTACCAAAGAAACAAAAAGAAGGGTAACATTATATTATATATGGCCCTACATTTAATGAAATCATACAACACTCCTTTACCTTTGTCAAAAATTCATACCACCTTATGGTAGTGCCTTATAAATAATATAAATTAGTATATAGCCTTTACTTCACCTTCAAGTCTATCTAATTCTCATTCCAGCATCAAGGATTTAAATAAAGTTTGAAGAAATGGCAAGTACTAAGGACATTGCTTATCTTGTCTTGATAGCAATGAGTCTTGTGTCTTTGGCATGTCAATGTGAAGCAGTGGTCACAAGGTTTGGCATGGCTTGTGATGTTGCTTGCCATGCTGAAAGAAGATCAGGATCAACAAATCAAAAGCATGCAAATGTTGAAGACTATTCAGGGTCAAATGATCAAGGAGGAGATTATGACTACTATAGAAGGTACGGTGATGTTCCAAGTCCTGGTATTGGCCACTGAAACGGGAGTTGATCAGTTCTATCATATATCTTCCTGGAAGCTGCATGCTATTTCCGGTTTTGGCTTTAATTTCTAAATATATATAAATATATACATATACGTGCTTCGATATATTTATTGGTTTACTTAGCTTTCCTTTATCATATTTCTCGTACAGTTATTGTTCTTTCATGTGTTCATAGATAAATAAAAAGTAGTCTTGGTTGGTTTTAGTTTTGGTATGGCAGTATTCAGCAATTACTGGAAACTGTACATTCAGCTTCTGTTGCTGAGAAATCATGTGAAGTCTACAGGATTCGCCAGACAGGTAGGTGGCAGCCAATTTGAAAAGGTATAACAAGCCGCCGCCTTAGCTCACATAACTAAGGCCATCCTTCATGATTAGCGATGTTAACATGCTTGATTAGAAAGTCAGGACCCAGCAATCCCAACCTTAGTTTGAATTAGAAGCAAACGTCATGAATTTTCATATTAATGTTAATGATTTGCATGTAGGGACGACTGCAATTTTGTGTTTTCAAATAATCAAATATACACACATATATATACAAACAAACACTCACGTAGAGTCTTGTCGGAAAAGACACCAATTGTGCTGGCTTTGGGACGAGTTTACTCCATTATGCATTGTTTAATCATACCGAGTGCCACGGTATTTGATCATTGAATATCATGGACACGTTTATTCAGACATAATCAGCATTAGCTATCTTGATAATCACGCCACAATATAATATCGTATGAAAATTGAATACGATATTATCGGGTATTCCTTGGCTTGTGTTGGTGGATAATGGACGTATCACCGATTTGTGCGCCGAGGAAATAAACCACAACCTTTTCTATTGATTCGTTGACAGATTAGCCATGTTTCTCCCGAACCCAAAGTCATATCCTCAAGGCCTGGATTCAGTAAACAGTCATCGATCAACTTTGGGTCGTAGCTTGGTAAATTTGTGCCATAATCTTGGGACCATTAACCAGGCCAGAGGCCATGACTTGGCCACTGTTCAGCCCAACACATGCACTACACAGGAAAAGCAAGCCCCAATTCGACTTTGAAGATAACATTCATCAAATATGGAGCGTCGGATCATCACCTTACAAATTAATTATAAGATATACCATTCTGATAAGTAATTGGGTTGCGATCCTTCTCAAGGAATCTCATCGATTTTTGTTGCCAAGATATCAAGCACATACCCCATAAAGCATGTGCTTTCGTGGCCGCTCTCATTAACTGTCTTCTGCGTATAATACAAGACCAATTACTTCAGTGCTTTTCTCATTTTAATAAAATATAATCCGACTTACAATCAACTGTCTTATGGGGCGAGTTTCAATTGAGATACCTATCAGCACATGCAAACATCTATTTGTTGCCTGCTATTTTATGTTGGATCATGGAATACTTTGATAATGGCACGGTACATTGAAGATATTTCAATTTCTTCATAATAATTACGGGCAACTGTAGATTCACAACTCCATTCCATTAAATCTACTGAATGAACGAATGATGCATGATGTTTGTAAAGAGACCAGATCAAAATATAGAGCAGGAATGGCAAGAATATATGTTCTAAAATTCCTCCTTGTACTACTTTGAGAAACTTCATCTATGCAACTTGTATAACAAGAATGAACCTCATGCCATCCTTTCTTCATTCTTTCGACAGCTCCAATTCAATCCATTCAGTGCACTGCTCACGACACATTCCTTTTTTCATTTTGTTTGAAGTAGTTTGAATCTTTCGCCTTTTGTTTGTCTGCTGGTGAACAGCTTTAACAGCTTCTTTGTCCTTTCCTGTATTAAACTTTTCAATCCATCCAAAATCTCCATTCCCAGCTGTCTTGTAGACTTCCTCACCATCTTCATCTTCAATTTTTCTCTCTCAAATCCCTTCGCATGCTCTTTTAATGCTCACTTATTTACAGATTTAAAGCGCAACCCAGTTCACTATATCAAGTTAACGGAGGGGCTTTAGGTTGTTAAAGGTTCGACCTTTACACTTTGTTCATCTGCATTGCTACTTCCAAGTGTATTTACAAGTTATAGCTCCAAGAAAAGAATTATAGGGTCACTATATTCAACAATTTAAGAATAGAATGGTCACTCAGGTACAAGTTGAAAACTTTTGCTTGTATCTTATCCATGGTGTTTTTGTTGCGGAATTTATATGTGATGGATGGTTAAGTTTATATGTTGGTTGGTAGGTACATCTATTATAGAGCGAGTTATGAAATGCAGAAAGTAGAGGTGCGAAGTCTGAATCTTTCTTCAAGATGATATACTCCTAGAAAAGGGAAAGAGGAGACATGATAGTGTTGATGATTAATGAGGCTTGAAAATTGATCGCTTAGCTGAGATAATAAAGAAAGGGACGAAGGTGGATAATAACATGAGAGGAAGCCGATTAGCCAAGTGGGTAGAAGAAAACAGAAAATGCTGAGCCTGTGCTTTATGAAAAGCTGGTAATAAATTCATTTTGGATGCTTCAGAAGCATGTTTAGTTGCTGCTAACTCACATAGGCCTGTCCTTTTTACCGAATTTCTGCTAACTCACACAGTTCAGAAGCAACACTTTACCTTCCTCTATACCTTTTTTACTTTTTCAAAAACAGAACACAGCTTGATAGAACAAACCTGTAAAATAGCTTGTAAATGAAAAGAAACAAAAAGGGCATCTTTTGGTCGGTAAGAATCTTGAAATTTTGTAAGTTTGGAAAGACAAATTACAAATATTGAAGATCAATTAGAGAGAGTGGGGGCGCGTGCTATGGTCCTCAAAATCGGCTTTATTGCAGTGGGCACTTGTTGCTAGTATTGGTGTGATGGCCGTGTGAATGTAACTGTCATATATCACGTGATCCTGCCTTTCTGTTGCCATCATCTTTGGATTTTTCAATTTTGTTATCATCTATGATTGCTAGTTGGTTATATACACCGTTAATTTCCACAAGTTCCTGTCATTACATATGTGTTTGCCTTTTTTTGGGCTTTACACGGGTTGCTGGTCATTCATTAGTTACTATTGGGTTGGTCATCTTAATTGATTCAAGTTCAAGAAACAATGAGGTAAGTACAAAAGTAAGATAATCTTATAGTCCTTATTTATCATGTAAAAAAGGCGCAGGTTTAGAGATTGAACAACGGCCTTTCAACCCTGATGAAACTTCTAGTTTAGCAGAAGCTGTGTAGTTAAGCCTCGTATATTAAGGATTAAACAGTTCTATGAAATAGATTTTAATGTGAATGTTTCTCTACTTCGAAGAGTTTCTTTGTGTTATTGTATTTTCATGAAAAAAATGATGTGTTTTTTGCTCTTTTCTAGTAGAAGTTCGGTGGGGATGTGATGGAGGTGCGGTTGGCATGTGGACTTATTGTAAAGTGGGTGAACGTAAGGTGCTTTTATTATCTTCCCTGTTTGAGGGTGTAAAGTAGGCTACCTTGAAAAATCTGTGCAAAACATTCTTCTCATGTGTTTTTTTAAAGTTTTCGCTCGTAGTATTTCCAGTTCAGATATTTGATTCTCTGCAGATCAGCAGCTAACTATTTTCAAGAAGAATAACAAGTTTCCTGTGAAGATTGAAACATAGTGATCATGGACCTTAGGCATGACATATGTTGGGATACCTCAAAGGTTTGTTTTCTGACTCTGAACAAGTTCAGGCTTGCCTGTATAAAGTTTTAACCATTCACTATGGCAAGACATGTAGACTCGAATTCATTTTTCATAAACATGGTTATCGATGTGCTTTGCATCTTGATTAAATTCTGGAATTGCATTTCAGAAGGATTATTGGAAGACACTGCTAGTTTTGGCATATCAGAGTCTTGGCGTAGTGTATGGTGACCTTAGTACTTCCCCTCTCTATGTTTACAAAAGCACATTTGCAGAAGACATCCGTCATTCTGAGACCAACGAAGAGATTTTTGGAGTTCTATCATTTGTTTTCTGGACTCTCACTTTGATCCCCTTAGTCAAGTATGTTTTTGTTGTCCTTAGAGCCGATGACAATGGAGAAGGTACCTTACCAAACAGTTATGCTACATCAGTGTCCGGTTGAACTTCTGATTTGAAAGCTTTTGTAATTGATTTTGTAGGTGGTACTTTTGCATTGTATTCTTTGATATGCCGACATGTTAAAGTTAGCCTTCTGCCAAGTAGACAGGTTGCTGACGAAGCACTCTCCACTTACATAATGGGGCACCCACCAGAGAAGAAAAATTCAAGGTTTAAAGCCTACATCGAGAAGCATAAGGGATTGCACACTGCCTTGTTGATCTTGGTTCTTCTTGGCACATGCATGGTAATTGGAGATGGGTTGCTCACTCCTGCGATCTCAGGTAAAATCTGTTTCCAGTTCCTCTTGAATATATTTATGCATCTTCAAGTTTCTCTCGCTCCGTGAATTTACTAATTGAATAATGTGTTTGTGTTTTCCTTGTTGAAGTTTTCTCTGCAGTGTCCGGCCTCGAGTTGTCCATGTCTAAGGAACATCATCAATGTAACCTTCTTTACTTTCAATCTTCCTCTACAAATTACACTCCGATTGAAACATGGAAGGTTTCACCGCAAGTTTAATTTTGATTAATTTGCAGTCATGCAAGTTACTAAATGTTGACAGAATAATGTGAATTTTTCAAAGGCATAAGCTACTGTCTGAATTTGGCGATTGTAAATAAGAATTTAACTGCAAAAAGACAAATTATTGTACTCACTGGTCTCAGTTCGTTGCAGATGCCGTAATTCCAATAACTTGCTTCATCCTGGTGTGTCTTTTTGCTCTTCAACACTTTGGCACTCATCGGGTGGGATTTTTCTTTGCACCAATTGTCCTGACATGGCTGCTATGCATCAGTGCCCTCGGCTTATATAACATAATTCACTGGAATCCACATGTCTATGAAGCTCTTTCTCCATATTACATGTTCAAGTTCTTGAAGAAAACAAGGAAAGGCGGGTGGATGTCTTTGGGTGGAATACTACTGTGCATTACAGGTAGATTTAGAACTTGTGCTTCTAGTATGTTCTTATGCCTTGGATGATTGCTACCTCCAATTTCAAATTTAGCCCATCCTGCATTTGCTATATCGCCTTTTTCCATCCTTAAGAGTGTCCAGCCAGGAAAGAGGCTTCTGGTATATTAGTTCAGATACCAAAGAATGCCAAAAATATGCATTCTTGTGATTGCAGGTTCAGAGGCAATGTTTGCTGATCTTGGTCATTTCTCTTATGCTGCAATTCAGGTATGTCAGATTTCATAGTCAGTACATTGTCCTGTCACAAAAGAGTCCATAGCTCCGACAAATTTTATATTTAACATTTTTGTCCAACATTAGATTGCTTTCAGCTTTCTAGTTTATCCAGCACTTATATTGGCATACATGGGGCAAGCTGCTTATCTATCACAGCATCATGATAACCATAATCATATTGGCTTTTATATCTCGGTTCCAGGTAACATGTTTATCTTCATTTTTGAAGGATATTGATGCACATATAACTGATATTTAGGATAATTAGAGTTACTTATTACAAATTCTCTCTTTACTTGGACAATACAGTGCGTAATCTTTCTGGGAATTAATTTTTCCAATAAATTGATGGTTAATTGCTTGACTACAATCGTAATTGTTTAAAAGGTTTGATGCAGAAAAGTTGAGATTCCCAGTTTTGGTGATAGCCATATTGGCTTCTGTGGTTGGAAGCCAAGCAATCATCAGCGGAACATTCTCTATCATAAATCAGAGCCAATCGCTTGGCTGCTTCCCGAAAGTGAAGGTTGTTCACACCTCTGATGAGATACATGGCCAGATATATATCCCTGAGATCAATTGGATTCTCATGATTCTCTGCATCGCTGTGACTATTGGATTCAGAGACACCAAACACATGGGAAATGCTTCAGGCAAGTTGCATTCTCTGTGTTCTCCCATAAACAATTTGTCATCAAATGACTGATATTTTCTTGTTTCAGTTAGCTTTAATTAGATCGGATATCATTAATGCAATCACTTTCCTGCTTTGAAGGAGCATTCTGTTTCCCTAGCTCTTCCGGGTCAAGCCTAGAACCATATGTTTGATCATGTAGATTACTCATTGAGCATGTTACGTTTATGCTTCTGTTGTTTCACCGTTGTAGATTACTCATTGAGCATTCTCTCAACTTTAAAATTTTACACTTATTGTTTCTGTTGCAGGATTAGCTGTGATGACCGTGATGCTTGTGACTACATGCCTTACTTCCCTCGTTATTGTCCTTTGTTGGCAAAAGCCTCCTCTTCTAGCGCTTGCTTTTCTGCTTTTCTTTGGCTCGGTTGAGTTGCTCTACTTCTCAGCTTCACTTACCAAGTTCACGGAGGGTGCCTGGCTTCCCATCCTCTTAGCCCTCTTCCTGATGACCATCATGTTTGTCTGGCATTATGCCACCATTAAAAAATATGAATTTGATCTGCATAACAAGGTATCACTTGACTGGCTATTAGCATTGGGTCCTAGCTTAGGAATCGCTAGAGTACCCGGAATTGGAGTAGTCTTCACCGATCTCACATCTGGAATCCCTGCAAACTTCTCACGCTTCGTTACCAACTTCCCTGCCTTTCACCGTATACTTGTGTTTGTGTGTGTAAAATCTGTCCCTGTGCCTTATGTGCCTCCTGCTGAAAGATATCTTGTGGGACGTGTTGGCCCTCCATCTCATCGATCCTATAGATGCATTGTTCGCTATGGATATCGGGACGTGCACCAAGATGTTGATTCTTTTGAATCTGAGCTTGTTGCCAGGCTGAGTGATTTCATAAACTACGATTGGCACCCGAGGAACAAGGCCAAGTCATTTACCGAGGATGATGCATCTCGATCAAATGAATCAACAAGTGAATGTAGATTGGCAGTGATTGAAACAATGCCATTTTGCAGAACACCAGCTTATGAGATTGAGGAAAGCGTGCAGCCAGCAAGTGTATCTTGTGGATTTTTGACGGTAGAAAGTATGGCTGATGTTATCGAAATGGAACCTAGTAATGTAGTAGAAAGAAGAGTGAGGTTTGCCATCGATGATGAGTCTGAAACATATCCTTACTCGGAAGTGGATCGGCAGTTAAAAGCAGAGCTAGAAGATGTATTTGCAGCCCAACAAGCAGGTACAGCATTTATAATGGGGCACTCGCATGTCCAAGCGAAACAAGGGTCATCTCTGTTGAAGAGGTTGGCTATTAATATCGGGTATAATTTCCTGAGAAAAAACTGCCGGGGACAAGACGTGGCTCTCAAAGTGCCGCCGGTATCTCTTATGGAGGTTGGTATGGTTTATGTGGTGTAACAATCTCCTGTAAAGTGATTCAATAGAGAAGAATGATATTTCCTGATAAAATTGCATATGGATTATTGTGGAGTTTGTGTTTTATTATGCTTGGGAGCTCAGCTATGCTACTCAGGTAGCTATGTACCGGTCATGCAAGTTTATCTATTTGTTGGGAATGATGAGAAAACGCAAGCAAGCCACAGAAAAACTGATGGCCCTCGAGTTTGTTAACTTGATATACGACGTACTCCATTAGCCATTTAGAGGACATATGAATACATCGTACAACAACTGCAAGGCAAAAAACATAATTAATTTGGGTATTTTATATTTAAAAAAAAAAAATTAAATCAAGCGACATTCGAAAGAAGCCCACAACAATTAGTATTGTGGGTTGGGCTTCTGTGATGGGCCTATTTCATCTTGCCAATTGGAAGCCAGTTACACCAAAATGGCGGGAACAACTAACCTTGGCGGGAAATTTGGCGCTAAATACCACCACTGCAGCCTTCCCTCCATCACAACGGAGAACAATGGGCGGCCCACCTTACGACTGCTTGGCAAACCCTCTTGGAGCCGTCCGATCAACATTCGACAAAGCAATCGCCTCCGCTTCGGATCCTTCCTCTTTCGACGGTAAAGATTGGGGCGTCGTTGACCTCTTCCGCGATTTCCTTTCCCACCAATCCAACCTCTCTCTGGTATCCACTCTACTCATTCGAATATTCTTATAACATAGTTTGTTAATCAAAGCCTGAAATGCAATTTTTTTACTGTTGAGATCAGGTTCCGGTTGCATGCTTAAAATGGGTTCAACCAAACACTTTAGTTCGCTTTACTGGAATGATACAAGATATGCTCGGCAATGAATTCTATGTTGGTGCTTATAAGGTAACTCAAAATTACATGCTAATAAATAAGTAATCCTTAACATTATGGTGTAGTATTATTACCGTTGTTGTCGCTGCTGCTAATGCGGATGTATGTATTTGCCTGATTTGAAGGATGGGCGTGTTTGGAGGACTAACAAGTACATGGATGTTGCTCAATTTCCAATGGGATCTTCACCATATATGCGAATTTGGGAACGCCGGTTGTTGTATTGTGTTCCTGTGAGTTTTTATGTAATTTGTTCTGTTAGAGTGTCAACAACTGAGGATGGTAGTTTTGCTTGTTATAATCGAGTTATTTTTGCAAAATAAGTCTCTAGAGGATAGAAATCATAGTTTATTGCTGGTATAATTATTAAGAGCTAATAATGGTGATTTGTGTTGCTGCTTTTTAGGTTCCGGGCTTGAATTCGTGGGCCGATTCTTCTGCCTCCGACATGGCTGCTGATCCACGCATGAATTGGGCATCTCCACAAAGAGATAAGCGTGGGAGAACTGACTTTGAATCTGTGGATCATGAACTTCTAAACGTAATTTCTTTTCTATATTGTTATATTGGAACTGAAACAGCATCGATTCACCATTTAGTAATTTGTTTTTGTGATCTACATGGTTTTGATTTGTTGTCAATTTAACTCAAACTTCAGGATGTGATCAATTAAATATTTTATTCTTCCTGAATTTATTTCTCACCTTTGATGGTAGTTTATAAATTGTGGATTTTTAAACTTGAGAAACTTTTAAAAATGTGTTTCTCTATTCTATGCTAAGAGTTGCTAGCTTGTTCTCCAACAGCAGGTTTCAGGTGCTGAGATTGATGATTCTCCTAGTGCGAAAAGGATGGTAAGCGTGAATAATTTACTGCATCGTGTTTATTTCATGTGAAGTTGATAGGTTTTACTATCATTAACGTTCAATGCTGATGCTTCTCTTAGTTGTGAACCTATTAAGGGCCTTAAAAATTGTACCGACATACTTTTTTACTTTGCTAGAGAGATGATGGCCACCCTTCTCCATCATGTTCTGAAGGTTATAAAACTGCGAACGCATGTTTTAGCAAACCGATGGTTACAGATTCTGATAAAGATTCATTTGCTTGTCTAGTGAAGGTGAAGATGTCCAACATATTTTCAAGTTCTATATTTCTCATTATCCTAATTTTATTGATATCAGTTCATCATTTTTATCCAAGAAGATTTATTTCTTGACTTTGTTGTGCAGATATATGATTCTCCTGAGTCTGAGTGGAAGCTGAATGATGTATTTGAATTTGTTGGGGTTCTTACTTTGGATTCAGACCTTGCAATGGACAAAGATGAGCATGATGAGTTATCTAATGGTTTTGGAGATGATCAGTCTGTACCTTTCCCATCGGATAAGGTATTTACATGTCATTATTGATTATATTGTTATGGCTCTACTTTTTTTTTATGTCGTATCCCACATTTAATAAATGGTTATGTTAATAAAGGTGCCGCGTCTACACTGCATTATTCATAGAAAGCTTGCATTGAGTGATTATTTGCGGGAATCTCCCATAATTGAGGTAATCTTATGCTCCTTATCTTTATCTAACCAATCAGATTGAATGACTTCATATCTTATGTATCATGCCGATTTGTTTCAAAAAAACTGGTTTCTCCTTTATTTTACAGCCAAAGCCTCATTTGGTCAAAGGTATGAGGGAAAGTTTGTTGAGACATCTTACAGCTGTTCTTGGCAATGACAGTATAGCAGCTAATTTCATGTTGTTGCATCTACTATCCAGGGTAAGTGGTTGATGCATGGTGGAAGCTACTTTTTTTTCACATCCTGTACATTTGATCCAGCCATTCCTTTTCCATACCCAGTGTGTCTAACGTAAAACCACGAACACATTTTTAACCAGGTACATGCTAGGGTAAACAATGTTGCAGTGGGGAAGCTTTCGTTAAACCTCACTTGTCTGAGCAAAGAGAGTGTTTCCATATTTGGCACTCAGCTCAATATTGCCCTCAAGGACCTTCTCCCATTCACGACATGCTTACCCCTTACCGTGGAATATCTTAACAGGAGTTCTCTTGGGCCCAAAAAAGATTATCAATCCAACAGGTAGCCACGTTCATAATCATTGCAGAAATTAGCCTAGCTTGTTCGTGGATGAATTTTGAGCTCCTTTATTATGATCTTGATAACTTGGCTTGCTTTTCCAGATTAATATCTGGAGTCCTGCAGCTTGCTGAGGGTTCACACTTGATGATTGATGAGACCCAATTGGAAGCAGGAACTCTAAACTCTGTTGGGGTTGACAATGCAAGGTTGCTAAAAAATTTGACAGAGTTGCAAAAGGTGTAATATACATCTACTCTTTGCTGTATTTGATGTATCTTGTGTCTATAATCTTTTGTCGGTCTATTGAAGTGGCTGACTATGTTGGCAACAATGTGGAAACTGCATGATTTATGCAACCTCCGCTCAAAGAATCACTTGGCATTAAGTTTTCCTTTTACTAACTTCAACTTAGTGTCCGTTCTTGCCAATGTTGTTCAAAGTGATGAAGTTGGTTCTCAGCTAAAGTATATTTGCTACAGGTTGAGTACGATTTTACATACTATAAAATGGAGATGGCATCTGATGTCCAATTGCTGATACTATCTGAAGGGAAATCAAACATCTTACCTGCTGATGTAATCATCCCCTTCCAGCCTTCTTCATCAGGTTGCTCAGAAGTTGTGGCAACAAATATCCTAAATTCGTGGAGATGGTACTTAGCCACTGTCAGATCATTGCCACATTCTATTGATTCTGAAATTCAGAGGGTACGGATTCTTTCCTGCCATATTGGATTCGGATAGGGGTGATAGTTATAACCAGATATTCTTTTCAAACTTTTTCTGGAAAGTTGCATGATGTTTGCTCATTTCAGAGCATTTATAACTGTGCTCCTGTGATTTAATTTATACCTTAATTCATTTATGTCAATGCGCTTGATTTTACCGTGCATCTAACCCTAACCAATTTGAAGGTATATATTAGAAAATAAATGGGGTGATATCATGTTTTGAATAATTCGCAGGTGATAGAAAATGACCTAGTTGCTGCGAGACAGGCAGATAGAAGCTTAGGCAGCCAGGATTTTAGCAGGTAAGAAGCTCAGTGATTTTTTCACCTGATATTAGCTTCTCGTTTTACCATTATGGTTGTGTAAAACGTGTTAAAAACAAATTTGTTGCGGCTAGCAGATTGTTGACAATGGGCCGCCTCGTATCCGCGAGTTTTGGCGAGACATCGTTGTCATTGGAGCATTGGCAGATGGTCAAGGAGTTGGAGAGGCAAAGGAGGGAAAGAATAAAGTGAAACGATGCGTTTTTGAAGTTGCGTTAACATGTAAAATCTGATTTCAACGCTTTGAAATGGGATTCGTGTGGGAATTGGTTCATCAATGCAAATGTTGTTTAGGTTAGAAGATGGAAGTCTCGGATGCGCGGATCATGCATAATTCCATCCCATGCTGTAATTTTATAATCTTATGAGGGTTGAACTTGGGTTCTTGTACAGCTGTATTCTATGATAGCCAAACAGGGAAAATTGATTATGCCCGTCATTATGTTCAATTGAAACATCACTTTCATATTATTTGAATATTCAAGTTGAAATCTGCAATTCGCATTCATAAAGAGATATTTGGCAACAATTAAGTCGAAAAAGAAGCAATCTCTTTAGCAAGGGTGTAATCTACTGGTGTCGTTGACATGTTTCTCTGGTTTTTGATCAGATTCCCTCCCTACATGGTCTCAAGTTCACTTCAGTGGAATGACAATTTGTCAACTTATCATAAACTGAAACTGCAAAAGATGTCATCGGAGGAAAGCATATATATATCTAGGAATATGAGTACAGGGCAACAAAACTCGGATTAAAAGAAGAAAATACCGCAAGCGAATGGCATAGCCCTCACAGAACCAGAAATGAATCTGACAGATTCTGTTATGCATAGAACAGTGAACAAGATGGTTCACAGTTGATTACAAAACCCTCTACAAGATCACTCATATACTATCAATTATATATGTGGGTGAAATATGTTTATAACCCAGCTGGTACAGAGGCTAAATCCTGGCCATATATAAAGAAAAGCCACACACTTCCGATTACAAAGATACCTAATTTTAACTCACCAACATTGGCAAGCTCAAGACCAATAGAATGGAAACAAAAAAAGATGAGCAAACATTATTCCACGACCGTGAAAATATTCTGTGTCTAATGCATCAACATCATTGAAAATCTTGCATCTTTTTCTTACTTGGTTTTGTCATCGGCAATGATATGTGAATGAATCCAAACTTTCTCCTTTGCGCAAAGAACTGCTTTTGATCACCTCCATCCTTCTCAGCTCTTGGATGAAATGTTAGATCTTCTCTCAACTCATGAAGCATTTGACTCAAAGCAACCTTTTGCCTTTCTTCGCGAGCTTCGGTAGGTCTTGCCATTGCATATTCTTCAGGCAGAACTTGCTTCCTGCTAAGTACATCCCTCATTGAAACTGTTGATCTTAATACGGGTTTTTGATCATCATTAACAACGTCTGGTCTCTTCATTTCATGTAATGGAGAATAGTGATGGCTATCAGGTTGATGCAAATGGAAATTACTAAATCTTGTACCATAGTATGCAGCCGGTCCATCCTGATCAGTTTCCGGCATCCATTTGCGGATAGCCTCTTCAACAGCAGATTGCTTTCTGTTTGCTATTTCAACTTTGTTCAATGCTTCTTCTAAGGCTTGTTTGCTTTGTTTAACATCTTCTATTGCATCCCTCAGCTTTCTTAGAATAGACATTTTAGTGATATTAGCTTCTCGCTTTTGAAGCTTGGCAACTTCTACTTTCTTGGTGAGCCCCTCAGCTTTTTGAGCTTTTGGAGTAAGGGGACTCCTTGCATCGAATGAGGTTGCTTTCTCAGGCTCTGGAAGTGCAAATCCTGATGGGGTCTCGTTGCCTGATAGAGCCTTGATTTCAGCTAGGGCAACAGCTTCTGCTGCCCTTGCTGCTTCCTCCATTTTTCTGGCTGCAAGCAACCTCAGTTCAGCAGTCTTTAAATTGGTCCTAGTGTGTTCATTTGCTAACATTGCTTTTGAAACTTGCGTCTTTTCAGAAGCAGCCATTTTCTTCAACTGCTCTGCCTTGTAATCATGCATAATATTATCGGCAGTAGGTGGCTTCATTCGTGCCTGTTTCAGCTCCTCCTCCAATGATAACACCCCTGCAAATTTTGACGTTAGCCTTTCTCTGGTTTTCTGAAGAAAGGTTCTCTCTTTCTTCATTTTCTTATTCAAAGAGTCAACAGAAGTTTGAATCACTCCAAGATCATTGATAGTTTTACCAAGATTCAGTTTAGCTTGCTTCAACTCCATTAAGATCATGTCGGGGGATGATGAAGGGCAAGGGCTCAAAGTTCCCCTCCTCTGGTCTCGGTAGTTGACGTGAAAGCTACAGTTTTCCTTGTTCATTTCTTTGATAGCAGGACTAGACACGTGATCATCTGGGATTGTCATGCATCGCAGTGCTTCTTTCTGTAACTGCAGCTTTAACTCTTCAACTATTCTTTTTGTCGTTCCAAGCTCTTCCAGAACATCCAGCGTTTCCAATTCTTTCACAATGAGATCCTTTTCTAACTCTGCTGCCTGTTCCTCCACTTTCTTTAAGTCTATGTCCTCGAACATCTGTTGTGCAGAACAGATAATCCATAATATTAACACCTTAACAAAGTCCAACATAAAAACAAAATGCCATTATCACACATTCTTCAACAGCTTAAATTAATTCTCATCCGCCAACTCGCAAAATGAAAACAGTTACAGAGTTCATACATGTCCCTTCCCTCATACACAAGTTGCATTCAAGGAATGGAAACTAAACTCCTTCATCTTACCAGTCATACCTCGTTCACTCATTTTCACTGTACTTTGGTAAACTGCTTAGGCTTAACACCAACAACTAAAATACTAAAAATAACAATAACCAGCTAAGGTAACCAATACAAACCTTGTAGGAAGGCATCCATGACCCGCTTCCGCCAAACCGGGTCACTGCCTCCTTAACGGAGCCGAAAGGTGGTGAAGTATCAATCTCAGCTCTCTGTCCCACTTTTCTGGTTCCCTGACTAATTCCATTTTTCTGTTGGTTGCAAAGCCCAAAATTTTCGGCTCCCAAATCGGACCGCACCTCTCTGATTCCAGGCGTACCGGGAACCGTTTCAGGCCCAGGATCCGGATCCATAAAAAAGAATCGAAATGTGAAGATGGTGCAATGCAGAAACAGAAGATGAAATTTAAAGGGTCAAAAGAGAAAAGCATCATTAGAGATGAGTTTTCAGGGTTTGCGTGCAATGATGATGGCGGGCAAGTGTGGTCCGAGTTGAGGACTCGGACCACAAAAATAAAAAAGAAGAAAAGAGCGAGACAACTCGGGTCCACATTCCACTCAGCGAGTAACCAACAGAAGAGGGAGACGCGGTGATGGCTGTTATAAAGTAGTAGCGGAGAAAATGACGGGGAGGATTATGATTGGTTTGCAAGAAATCTGCGGTCAAACAGATCCTGGCAAATGGGTAGAGGGTGGGAACTTTATAGAGGGAATTAAGAATGTAGAGCGTGATTTGCGGTGCATTTGACAAAAGCGAAAAAGAAGGAAGTTGAAGGGTATGTATGATTGGATTTTAGGTGAGGAAAAGCATTTGTGCTTGCAGGAAATAAAGATTAAAGAAAGAAAGAGAGACATCGATGATCAGTTCCCGTAGTTTGTTTATCTTTATAAAAGCCCGTCATCATGATAGTTCCACAATCAGAGTTGTATACAGAATGGTTCTTTCCAGAGAGATGAACTCTTGTCTGTCTATAAATGTTGACCCTCATCTCTGTCTGTCTATAAAGTATTGATCTTTTGCTTTCTTGGTTTGCCCAAGGACTTGTCTGATGTGGGTTTTTGGTTGCTGATCATACAAGTTGTTTACCAGATCAATTGCTACATGGAGTCACCTCCCCTGCTCAATTCGGATTGTACGAGTTTAAGAATATAAAGCTGCTGAAATTGCAGTTCTGAAAGATAAGCTCTGTAGATTTATACAATATGTATATTCAAAACATGGAGAAATTACTAAAAGAAGCTTGTGAAATGCAAAAGATGGAAAACGATGACATGATTACATTGTGCAATATCTTTTTCTAGACTTAATTATTGGTCATGATTAAGATAATCCTTATTATTTCACCAGCAATGTTTTTCAGCTAAACTTGTATCCATTGGTTGATGATTTACCTACCATGTGTTATTCATTCATTACACATGTGCTTGCCTCTAATCAACAACGTTCATCGATCATGGCCTCTGTAACCATTACTGTCAATTACAGACTTACATATGGTGACATGCTCTTTTTCCTTTTTATTTTCCAACACTCGCTCGAGTTGAACGGGCTTAGGTCCAATTGACACTGGTTTTCATTTTTAAATTGTTATCTCGGGAGTTTGAGGATCTAACGATTTCATTTTGATCAGAGCGTCAAATGGGCCTAGTCTAAGTCTGCAGCATGCAGTGGGTGTCTATCTGAACTATCCTGGAGCACCAACAGGCTGAGCCTTCGCCAACATCAAAACTTGAAATTCAGATAAATTTACTTTGTCAATAATTGTCCATAAAAACATACAGGAGTAACAAAACCACACACCTAGTACAAGTACAAAACCTGCAACCCTTTAATTTATTACTAACGCAAGTACAAACCGAAGAAACGACCCAAGTCAGTTAACCCTCCTGCAATTCTTTCTGATCTCTCCTTGTGACCCAGTAAGTGGGCTAATGTCTCCCATTTTTATCATGCCAGCAACAAAATCAGAAAAGAAGCCACTTTGATCATTGCTATAGCTACGAACTATTGAATCAGTTGATCCGCCATTGAATAACTCTTGATCAGAGTGAAGAAGACCCTTTTTGGCAACCAAGTTTTTAAAGTAGTTGTTGTCGAAAGATGTAGGAGTCTGCAAATCAAGTGGCGCTAAGTTGTTGTCGCCACCTGTGCTTGGGCAGTTTGATCTCCTTGTTTGAGCAAAAGAACTGTCTATGTTGGTTTCGTTGTATATTCTTGCTCTAAAATTAGTGCACCTTGCTTGTCCAAATGTGTGGGATCCTATATTTGCATCATGTAAGGAAAATCCATTAGATTATTTAAAACAACTTTGTCGTTTCAGGAAAATCGAACAATTGAAAATAAGCAAGGAAATTGTTAGTCAAGAGAATTTTGAGCATTCAGAGAAAGAAGAAGAACCGGTTAAAGCGACCAAGTCTCTGGTTGAAAGGCCAAGAGCACTAAATCTGGAGATGAGCTGGTTCAAGTTAGAAGTTGGAGGCGGAATCCCATTATTGGCTGCAGAAAGGCTTGTTGTCTTAGCATCTCTTCTTCCAAGTTTAACATCCCAACTTGAACCTCCAAGCTATTTAAGATCAACATACCCATGTTAGCAATCTCTGATTTTCCATTCCTGATTGTACCATGTAAATAAGGACAAAATTTTGTTATAGCAGAATATAAATATAGGAACTTACAATTGTAGTGGAATCTCTGGCAGCAATGGCTAAGATATCAGCACATGAGACAACACCAGGACAAGCCTTCTCCACAGCAGATTTTATGCTGTCAATCACCTCAAATCCTCTTGCAGAATTCCTGTTTGGATTTGCTGTTTTCTCTCCGGTGAAGGAAGATGTGTCATCAAGCAGAACTGAACCATCGCATCCCTGTCATGATATAGTTTTTACTCCAGTGCATAAAAATATGAATAACGTAAGGTGGGCCCGATTGCAACATTCAAGCCATGATCATCAAGAAATCACGATTTATTAATATCCTGATGTGAGGACAATTTCCTTTTTCATTCAACATAAATCCAAATGTATCTTTGGTGTCATGCGACGAAGCGTGGTCCATGTCAACGCATACGTCATGGGCAGACATTAATTGTTTTTGTCGACTTTGGCTGCCTAACATGTACGTCTAATGCCATGCTTTGTATGATGAATCCATGTAAGATTATGCCACAAGTTTAACAAATATTGCATGCAAATCCAAGAAACAAGTCGACGGTTTAAGCCAAAAGTGAAAGGAAAAAGGAATTACATTAACGAAGCAGTCGTGGAAGAACAAGCGAACGAGGGATGCACCCATTCGCTTCTCCTTATCAATGGCTGATCGAACAACAGGTTTCACAGTTGAGAAAAGGTTAGGGCAAGATTTCGAGTAGAAATCTGTTGAAAGTTGAGCACTGCAACAACTCAAAACCAGTAGATAAAAGGTGATAATAGTGGTGAAAAATGAAGGAGAAGCCATGGATGGGAATTAACCAACACAACCAAGATATGAAGGAAGTGAAGGCGTTGTGTCGTTGAAAAGAAGTGCAAGGAAATGGGGATTTATATAGAGTGAAGATAGGCTCAAGGTACGTTCTAAAGGATGGATGGACACAAGACAGCTAACCTAACACGTAGACTAACTATGCAAGTGCATGGAATTGTTTATATTCGTTAAAGATGAATGTTACTTGTAAAATGATTTTGATTGATAAAAGTAAAACTGAAGGACTTGCGATGTGGGAAGTGGGTATTTGTCAAAGATTCTAACCACATCCTTGTTCTCTTATATTTTAATCCAAAGCGGGTGCGATTACAGTTTGTCAAAGACCATGTTCCCATGGGAAAAGAGGAGCTTCATCTCTACAAGTCGGTTTAAAACTTAACGACAAAGCGATAATCATGAGATTGTCATGGCGGCATATGTTGACAAAAGCAAAAGGTGAGAGTAAGGGGATATGGACAAGAGTTTAAATCCAGGCAACAAACTTAAGATATAGACATGCAAATTTTGGTGCAATGAAATTTGTAGAGCAGGTGCAGGGGGGCTTTGTTAACGCGGTTTTGTTGGGTGCATGCTAACTGGGTAAGTATAAGAAGCTTCCTCCTACGTAGTTAGGATATAAGGATGTGTCTATCTAACAGCCCACTCAGCAGAATCTCTTTTGACTTTCACAGTTCACACCATATTTTGTGCACTCCTCATCTTTTCTTTCTTTACTTGAAGCATAAATTGTGTAAGCGAGTAAAACTCTTGCGCACACACTTATAATTCAAAAACTCGAATTTGAAGCTTATAATTACTTATCAGTTGAGCCTAAATTGTATAAACACTTTAAAACTAGATATGTATGCAACTGTGAAGAACTTCAAATCACGTAACATGTCATACCCTATATTCATGCAACCTAAACTTGAGCTAACCATCAAGTTATGGCAATAATGTGATATTTGTCGTCGGGATTGATGGTGAAGAAGAAAGCCGAAAACACCTAAGCTTACATATCCCAAATATAAAAAATGGGGACATTTCATTTATTTATTTAGTTGGGATTGTAGTTGAAGTTTGAAATATAGCATGGCAAATCCATCTTTTCAAAAGCTATAATATTCATTTAAGCATCAAAGCGTCGTTGAGATTTCTTTTCCACAATCAATTCTTTTTTTTTTTTTTTTTGGAACTAAAAACCTTCTAGTTATGCATGAAACCATTAGTCAAAGTTTGGCAAAGAGAGAGCATCGTCCTGGCAAAGTTTTCTAAATAAAGGACACATGTTCGGTCTGTGCTTTTAGCTTTCTTATCTTTCCCTAAAAAATGGGTGGCCCATATGCATATTACTCATTCAAGGTATGGAACAAGTCTATAACGAACTCTTCTCCAACTATTCTCCTTCAATAATTTCTACGTTCTTCTCAAAACTTGACATATTGAACCTTTATTTATTTATTTTATTATTTTTTTTCCGACAAACGACGTCCAAGTCTAAACCAATAAATAATTACGATCTTAAAAAGTATTTAATATGGTTGGCAAACCACTGCAGATCTTACATGGAACAACGTCTTTCTGGTTGACCTTTTCAGTTTGCATGTGCTTTTCATTTTAACGCAATTTTGCTTTCAATTTTTACTTCTTTATTTTTATTTTTTTATATAATTTTAATCATTTCATATTTAATTATAATTTTATTTTATATTTATTACTATATATACTTCAAAAATACCTTCTAGTATTATTGGATAAACATTGAGCATATCAGAATTAGTAATAGATGTAGTTTACAAGTGCAATATATCATATGATTATCTATACTTGTAATCCTAGAGGAGATGTTTCCAAGGTTTGGTCTCCATTTGGGCACAATCTGCATTCACTTTGATAGTTTCCTTCTTGTATATAAACCTACTTGATGCCCACATAAATGCCCCTAAATTAAGGGTAGATATAACCAAAAGGAAGCCATAGTAATAATCCAAATGACAATCGTTCAAATTGTTACCAATCCAGCTCTTTCCTTTTCCTCTTCCTGTAAGCTTGTCAACCATTGTCACTAAAATACTATTCAGGAAATTGCCAACTCCAATTCCACTAGTGAAGAAAGTGGTTCCAAGGCTTTGCATGTCTTCAGGAGACTGATCGTAGAAGAATTCTAGCAGCCCTACCGCATTGAATACATCTGCAACTCCTAGCAATACATATTGAGGCAACAGCCAAAATATGCTCATTGAAACTATTTGTTTAGGGCTTGTAACATGGTCTAGCCTTATCACATGCATTCTTCTAACTTCAACTGCATAAGCAATAGCAATGGCTATGACTTGGATCATATATCCAATTCCAAGCCTTTGTAGAAGTGTAATTCCTCTTGGGTTTCCCGTTTTTTTGCGCACGAAAGGAACAAAGAGAAGATCATACACTGGGACGGATAAAAGCATGGAGAGGGTAACGAAGCTACCTAATGAAGCAGCTGGGATTTGGAAATTAGAGCCAAGACTGCGGTCTAATGTGGTGCCTTGTTTGACAAAAAGAGTATTGATTTGTGCCCATATTATGCTTGGGATTAAGGTCACTACCCATATCAGTGTCATACCAAGCACAAGCTTTGCCCCTTCCACTTGAGTTACCGTGCATGGTGACCTTGAATTGGTTGCGTTGCTATCATTCACTGCAGCTTTATCCAAGCACCTGGTAACATGACGCATGCTCAATTATAGTTAAAAAAAACAGTGACCACTTTGTTTATGCCAGAAAAAAGGAATGTGAAAATTTGAATTCCTAAGCTCTTGCATTAGGCCTTCCACATCCACGTTTATTTTTTGAATTTAACACGAAGAGATACAGCCAAATGTTAATGAATGGATCGAGTAAACCAGCCACTCACCTGAATACTGGCGTGTGATGGACTTGACGTTTTCCGCTATCAATGTAATATTGAAGCTCAAGCTCATGAAGCTGTGAGGGGTCACTGGGGAGCTGAAGCTTCCTGTTTCTGAAGGCTACAAGGGGGACCTGAATTAGTTCCTTGGTAGGGCTCTTGATCTTACGAACCTTATGCCTATAAAGTGGCCTCCCTAAATAGAATATACATAAGGATAATATAAGACCAACTGTAGGGATGCCATACCCTAAACCCCAACCCATATTTTCTTGAATGTAAACAAGGCAAAGAGTGGCAACGAGAGCTCCCAAAAATGAGCTGAACATCCACCAGTTAAAGAAGGAGACCTTAAGCTTCTTTTCTTTTGAATTAAAATCATCAAACTGATCGGCACCAAATGTTGATATGTTAGGCTTTGTCCCTCCTGCCCCAATAGCAATAATATAGAGAGCTGTATAGAACATTGCTGTTTGTGAAGAAGTTGCTTTGCCGCATACTCCATTTGTGCATGTTGGCTTCATGAAGTTGAGTGACACTGCCGCTGTAAGTAGAATCATTCCCTGTAAGTGTAAGTGTTGGGCACGACCGATATATTTTTGAAAAGAAATGCAAAATTGAGCAAAATGGACACAGAAAATTTAACGTGGTTCACCCTTAATTTTGGGCTACGTCCACGGACAAAAACTCACAATAAATCTTCCACTATTACA